>JACXIL010000236.1:2264733-2510886 GCA_014737365.1 Bombus soroeensis
TGGTCACCTCTTTCTCGAAAATGATGATGCCGCATTGAGACATCGTCGTCTCCGGGTCGATGCAGTTGTGGTATCAGATTTAGCCAAACCGCCATTTTATGGCCACGGTAGTGGCTCTTCATTTTCGGTTTCATCGCTGAAACGATTAATCACCGATATTATTCGCTAATTACATACAACATATAGTATATATACGACACAAGTATTTAAATAAATGAAAAAAAAGAGGATAGGAGGAAAAGAAAAGATACGTAGCAGGAAGAAACTCACCAATTGTGAGATACTGTTGAGTACCAGTCTCGTATTGTTCCCAAGTGAGACCACGGTATCGCGTTTTCTCCTTCGGTGTCCCATAATCCACCGATTCGATTTTGTGTGGCTCGTTCGGATTGCCGGTTTTCGCGAAATTCGTGAAAAACGTGAGAACTGCCTCGGCGACGCCCTGATCCTGTCGGGAATAATTCCGGGGAAAGAAAGCTCCTCCAGCCACCAGTGGCAACCCGAAGATATACGGTATATCCTCGCCACGAATGCTGCCTAGACGCTGAAACAAAATTATTTCGTTCGTTGGTGGCATGTACGTGTAACGTTTGAAACCTGCGGTAAATGCTGCTCAAAACGGTATTCAATATCGACGCCGAAAAATTTGTTCAGCTACAGATAACCATTATCGACGAGAGAACTCATTTTTTTTGACGAAGTAATTCTTTTTAGTCCACTTTCGTCCACTATGATTTTTCATTAATATTACTCATAATCAGTACTTGTAATTAGAAGAAAGAAATAGACGTGGAAATTCCACGATTCGAGAATCAAATAAGCGCAAACTCGAAGACTAAAAGATTTAGAAATTTCAAGATCTAAACACTTAAAGATTCAAACGAACGTCTCGTACTACCTTTTCAAACTATCTTACTCCTTGAATAATTACAACACTAGTCAGATAATTCTCAGAAACAGCGATTCTTTCATTTAATATATAAAGTGTCGCGAAAGTTTGTCCGAAAGAAAATTTCCGCTCGAAAATTACGCAGATTAACGACCGCGTCGTTCATCGTCACGTTTTCCTTTCGAGAACGACTCGACGACAAAGAAACAAAAATTCCTGTCGGCCCAGCTGTTCGACGATTAATTATTGTAATTCTATTCAATAATTTTAATTGGAAAGCAGCGTGAATCACGCGGAGACACAGCCAATTCTATTTGTGCGTTCGACAGAATGTCTGGGTCGCGATGCAAATCCTGTTAATTCAGAGCGCAAGCAAATGGGATTTACAGCTGCCTGCCGACTTAAATGTCGCCTGAATCTACTAGAAGCTCGTGGATGGGCTGTAGATCGGTATATGCATGTGCATACATTTCGAAGACACGCCGAAGAAACGAACAGCGAATTAGCATATTGCTCGAGGATCTACCGTCTCGTCTCCTGGCACCTATACAGTCGGATCGTTTAACGGATGAACCGTTTAGCTTTGTTCTGTTAAATACGTTGTAGCTTGTTGAATGTGTCCCAAGTGAATTTCGTTAATGTGGTTTACCTAAGCGTGGCTTCTTCGAGATACTCAATTTACCGGCAAAGAAGCTTAATTTTCGAGCTTAAAGTAACGCTCGGGTCGATGACATTCGGCTTGTTCTTTGACGTAATAGTTCCAGCGTGTGTTGTTATCTTAATTCCTGTTTTTAGATCTTTTTAGGGATTTTATTTGCAAAGAAGTGACCTGAGAACGCGTGTGCGAATTAATGTTATTATTGATGATATTTTTAGAGTACCAACATAGGGAGAAACATTTGTTCCTTGTCAAATATTTAGTGTATTTATTATTATTTATCATGTACTAATTTTATTGACATAATATGCCAAGAGATTAAGGGATTAGCTTAATCTCTCAGTTAACAAGTCAGTGTATAGTCAGCCAGAGTATACGCAGTAAATGTTTAGATCAATAGATAAGATTGGTAACTGCTGTTATGAATTATTATAATCATAGGAATTTAACTGTTCGGTTATTTAATGAATTTGATAGAACAGACTGTAATGCAGTTTACTGAATAACAAACGATAACAAAAATTATAACAACGAATGCAGTCTATACAGTTTATTGAGAAAAGTATGCGACTTTTTCGATAAAAAGAATTCCTTCTTGGCCCAAAAGTTTTCCTATTATGTCAAATATACTAAATTATACTTAATATTTCATTATATCATTTTTATAAGTTATATGTACAATTACACGACATTCAATTTTCATTTTGTCAATTTGCACATTGTCGTGAAATTGTAATTACGCGATATTACGTATAAATCCGAAATATATATTCATAAATACGCGTTGTATAATTTACACTTCGTTATCTTTTTACTAGAAATTTACAGTTTCCTCTCTTTTCCCTCTTCTATGCTGAATTTTTATTCCAATTAGCCGACGATATTTTTTTCCTAACGTTTCTAAACGCATGGTCGACGCATTGATTAGGCTCGCGTTTCGAGTTTCAGTCACGACACTGAAACTTATTAAGCGAGATGGCCTTTCACTGGCGTGCACGCGACTCGACTTCCGTTTAATTAAAATTTCGCTTTGTACGTCCACAGTTGGCCATAGCGTGGCAGCTAAACGCACTAAATCGCTATTAACCGTGACCCGAGAACGAAACTCGTTAACTTGAAGTTCCTGCCTCTCTTCCTCTTGACGTATGGACAATTACCAGTCTTATGAACTCGTCGCGATTACACAATGAACTAGTTAAAATGATCAAATTGCTGACGTACGTAAATTTCGAAGAACGATGACAAATTGTTTTGAATCAAATTTGCCAATCAAACGCGTGGAACAAGAATTTTACATTTACATAAGCAACAAAATTACATTTTGAAAGTGTGACGATTCAAAATGAATAAAAAACATGTGGAGGTATGGTTGTAGATTGATGTCAAATGATAAAGACTTGAGAGTGCTAATGCAATCCGTCAGAATGTATTTAAATAAATTAAATAAATATAGACGTATACAGATACTGTACAAAGTCGCTCGCTGATAACTCGGAAATTACTCGCTGGATACTCGAAAGATACTTTCAACATACTCTGAAGATACTATAACGAATTCGCGATCGCGTTCGTTTATTTATACTGGTCGGGGAGTGCCGGAGAATTCGAATTTGTCTACGTTTGGCGACATTGTTTTGGAGTAAGTTCATTACTCCGTTTGGTATGTCCCAAACGGTGCCAATGTAAGTTGCTCTCGGTACATCTCGTCCACCGACCTTTTGTGCCGCTACAGATACAAAAAGGAGCAATCTATTACCGTTCGATCTGTACAAACACCGAAAATATTTTCTCCCATTTTAAAGTAAGAGAGAGAGAGAGAGAGAGAGAGAGAAAGCGAAAGACCAAGAACAGCATTCGAGCTTACAGCTCGTTCAGATTGCCTCTTTAATCTTCCGTTTTCCTGGAATCCATTCCGATCTTGGACTTCTCGGAGCTTTATGCTCGTGCTTGTCTTCCGACTAACCGCTGCCCATGATTTCACGATGAAGCTACTGTGACCTAATCAAACGCCTCGTGGGACCAGTGGAAGGACGTTTGCGTTACCCCAGAAGACTGCGACGATGTAAATTAAGCGTGACCCTATGCTGGAACTTTGCCTCGACGTTAGACTCTTGGAAGTTTGCGTTATTAAGTCTATTAATCTATCGGGTAGTCGGTTAATTAAGCCGTGTGATGTGTGAGTTTTCGAACGATAATGATTCGTCAACTTGAAAATTCGTTGTTTCTTAAGAGTCAATGGATAGTACAGTTTATTGAAATTATCTTTTTATTTCTATCGATATTCTACTTGTAGAATTAACCAGTTATGTATTAATTTACGCGTACAACTAGTCTGACCTCATACTGACGTATTCTCCTTACCAGTAGCGACGGTCAACGTATAAGCGAGCAAGTAGAATATACGTTTGATTGGCCAGACAAATAACACAGTGGTTGAAGTGGTAGAAAAGCTCTATAATTTATTAATCTTTGATATGAATTAACCAACATAAGCGTACAATTTCGTTAATAACATCAGCGCAACCGTGCCAGGTAGCTCTCGCAGTAAAAATTCTTCCTTTTATCTTTTTTCCATCTCTTACCACAATGTAATTGTGATCAACTTCTGTATGCTTCTTTAACAAAAATAACGAAGACACTCGAGGGTCTCGTTCATCCTACATGTATAATTTTATGTAAAATTAACTCGAAGTTAACCCGGTTCTCTGGCTCGCGCGTTCCACTTTCCACTTTCAGTCGAGTCAAGAGCTGTATGAAAAACTACCATACCATCTTTAATATTTCGCTGTGTTTGGCGAGAACGAGAGGAAAGGCATTGGTAGTGTGTGTACTTAAAAAATTTCGCGAAGAATCAAAGAAGTTGCGAGTAAAATGGCGTCGACGACGACGACCAAAGGAAGAAGGAAAAAAAAACAGCTTTCGTCGAGAAATAAGTTTACGACTGAAGTGGTTCAAAGAGCCACGGTTTACTGTCGACACTTCATGCGGGCGTTTCAATCGTTAAAAGACCCGGTTCCTTTTAAATTACTTTCAACATCTGTCGCGTTCTTGTATTTACGAATGGAAAAGGGATCGAGTACTGTAGGTCGCAAGTAATTTGTATAAAAGACTATAAATTATTTCCTACGTGTATACACTGTGTTCCAAAATTCGTGGTACAAATAAAGTAAATGGAAGTTCCGACGAAAATCAAGAATAATAAAATTACGTTGGAACTGTACATTTTGTAAGTTTACTTATACACAACTAAAACTAATTTAGCTGCAAACTAAATACAAACTTAAATACAAACAAGTTTTAAAACTGACTTTACCATATAAGAAGATCAGCCAAATAAATTTCAAGAATAATTCCACCGTAAAAATTCTAATCCAACGCACCAATCATTTTCTTCATCGCACAGATACATAAAACACACGCTCGATTTCCTGTAAAACGTGCAATCTTTTCCACAAACCTGCAAAAGGCTGTTGTCTTTGGTTTGATGGCTGAAGTGGTAGAAGAACGTTTTGGCTCCTCTTCTGGCGTGATAAAAGGCAATCCTCATGAGTGGAGCTACGGTATGACCATCGCTCAACGCCTCCATCGTCGAATCCCTTATAATGATAGGATGAAGGATAGGCTTGTCCCAGTCCGTATACTCGTTCCTCACCGCCGAGAAAATCTCGTTCAAATGATATACATAAGCGTTCCTAATGAACGTTCGTAAAATTCGATTTCGGTGATCCTCCTCGAATCCGTATTGAATATCGTTCGCGTTAAAATCTAAATTCGACTCCGTAGTAGACACACCAAGGATAAGAGGTACTTTGATGAACGTGTCACTGGCTCGTTCCATATCCAGCCCTGGATCGGGATTGTTTTGGTCCACTGGTAAGCCTGGTCCGATCCGTGGCACGAATCTGAAGCGGAAGACGAGACGAATTAGTGCGATTCATAGCTCGTCAGGATACCGAATTGGCATGGTGTTTCTATGTCGATCGATAAGGCGACTAAGTAAATCGGGTGCCAACAATAGCGTGATCTGACTCGCGAAAACTTGCGCTAACCGATTAGCGACTACACTTGTGCTTTGATCTGGAATAAACGGTACTGTGATTGTGGCTTGGGCGTTATAGAGCTCGATATAGCGTGAGATTTTAGGGTTACCATTACGAGATACTACGATGAGAGCTTACGCGTACTTTTCATACTCGCGTTGGTGTAATTGCACATTGGCTTAATCGTACAATTTCGTAGTATACTTTCCAGGATGTTTTACCGTGGTCAACGTATGTTTGCGTTAAGAATGATCGTATACGATCGTATAATTAATTTTTCCCACTAAAGTTCGTTGCTCTCATTAAGTTTTCTATAAATGGTTAATGAAATAAGTTGCGCGTAATTGTTCAAGATTTGATTATTTCAACTATACGAATCACTGTACAAATATATAGATTTCCTGCCATTAACGTTTTTCTTTTTTTGTTTTTTTAGATCGAGTACTTTACACGTATAGATGTATAACGTCTCTTTTAAGTTGACGTTTGATATTGTAAATCGTAGATAATCGATAACTTGACGGGTCTCGAGCTTTTTATGCCGGTAAACGTAATAAAATACGCGATAAAGTACAGTCAGATTTTAAAAGATACGTTTCTTTCAAGATCGCGGGAACTTTATTGGATTCTTTCGTGCGGAGAACAATAATATCGGCGACTCGGAGCTTTTTATTTCGCGCAGGTAACGCACGAGGAATTTTTACATGGAATTTACGGGCAGCTATTCACGGATCTTGCATCAGCCTCGAATCCAGATCGTAAAGAGTTACTATCTTACCGGATTTCCGGCAGTTCAACGGCCATGAGCTCACGCAGAGGAATGCCTCGTAGACAGTTGGCAATATCTTCGTCGTCCTCGGTGGAACATCCTATTTGCTTTGCTACTTTCGATCGTAAGTCGTTCGGATCGTGAACAGACGCCCACGGGCTTAACGCTGAGCCACTCGATAACACGACTCGATGAAAAAGGCCTGCAAACATTGGTCGACGTACTTTGTTAACGAACTTAACGATCTCTCAGCAGCACCGTGAAATCAATAAACAAGGCGAATCGTGTGTTTTCAAATATTTCCGCTTGTATCTTCGAGCTACGTCTGGTTAAAATCTACTGTTACTACGCGACGACAATTTTCATTTCCATTCTCGATACTTGGCGGAAAATGAAACGTAAAACGTATCGTAAGGGCATGGCGATAAATTACATTGAAAATAAGGAACGAAGCGCTTTCTTCACGATCCTCTCAAGCGTCACAGTTGTAATACTGCTCCGAAGAAGGAACGCGTTAAAGTCCAGGCGAAAAGGGCCACCGGATATATCGAAGTTATTACATCAACACGGTAAAGTCGTTATTCACGATTCACGATATCTCAAAGAGATTTACGTGATAATAAAAGATATTCAGAGGGGAGAACGAAACGACAGCAGCGACGAATTGCGACCGGCTGCGACGTACATAGGTAAAGCCGTCATCTACCTGCAACGAATAGAACGCCAATTTATCGCGCCTTTTACGAGACGAATATTTTCCATAAAATAGTTTGCTTCGCGTTAACGAATATTAGATTTAAAACGTGACTGCCCTTGATATTTATTTTGTGAAAAATGATATATTTTACATCCATCTCGAAGACTGTTCATCGACTCTCGAGATGATCGTTGACGTCGACAGTGCGTGCGTGCTATCATTGTTCGTTCATATGTACGACGATCGTTGAGATATCGTAAACAGACTTAATAACGCGCAATAAACGTTATCCTTCTGTCGGATCAGGTTACGTGGCAGTAAAATAAAAATGTTACCGGTAGGAAATCGGCTCGGTTAACGTGATTTACAGGAAACGGTAAACCAACAGCCGAGTGAACTTGCACATCGGATATTAGACAATTCATCGATACTATTCGAGAAATCCATAAAATCATCGAGTAATAATAGCTCGGCAATCGTTCCTGATGTTTCAACATCGGAATTCATCTGAACTGGATCTGATGACGAGCAACCATAATGCTTCCCCAGCAGAGACATGACAATCTATATTTCTGTCATTCACTCTCCAACCCGTATTCCTCATTGCCTATAACTTCTACTTACGCAAACGAGAACCTCGATACAAGGTATACGATATAATAATGTTAAATAGTCAAGAGTAAAGCCTCGTGTAAATACAAACCATTTGCAGTGTGTTAAAAAGAGAAAAAGGAGGAGACACGGAATCTCTCCAAAATAAAAATTGGTAAAAATTGAAACTTTACCATAGGGCTTGACAGTAATAGCCTCCGTCTATTCTCTACCGCGACATACTATCACCGCCGAAGAATGTGTAGAATACTTTGATATTTGATTGAAAATTGGGTCAGCATTCGTCGTAGCCGAGGACTATCCGAGAAATGCGATGTCTGGGGATCTAGGATCATCACATCGAAAGGACGCAGTCTGCTACAAGCAATTCAATCTAGAAACTTAGATTTTATGTCTACAGGTCAGCTAACTTACTGGCCAACTGACCCGAATAAACTTTCTGACTTCTTAGAATCCTTCACCAGAGATGTATCCCACATCCACCCACAAATTGAGGGAAATCACGATTCAAGCTTGGACCACAGCTGTGTGAATCTAACAGTAAGTACAGATATTATTTGGTCACAAAATATGTTGCGTGATATGGCTCTGGTATGTCTTCGATCGGACTCTACGCAACGATCTACGAGTACCTCTGGTCAAGGACGCGATCGATTCTCATTCGACAAGATGTAGAGATCGCGATTTGAACCACCAAAATAATCTCGTCAGCGACCTGTCAAACCAACGCGCCGTAAGAACATTCGAGGCTGAGATGATCTGGCTAAACGATCTCTCTATATAAGTTTGGTTAAATCATCGATGGAGTGTTTCTGGACTTACACTAATAACGGTAGATCGTAAATGTTTAATAATAAAAAAAGAAGAAAAAATCTTGAAGACCATTTTGAAATCACTGTTACTTTAGTAGAACGATGGTGGGAGTTGAAAAAGGCTGACATATATCGAGAAAATTTGGCTGTTAAACCCTGGCATACCCTGTATATGTATAGCGAGAAAATATTTTAATTATTTTTATTTACAGTACGATACAGTTATTGCCCTGCTATACGAAAACAAATTTCGTGCCTACAATTATCTGTTCTCCATTCGCGAATACACGTATCGATTTTAATTTACAGATATCCATTGTCCCCATTATTTAGGTTACAATTAATTGCAATTGGAATCTACTCGTTCGACCCATATTCGTATCCGTTCCTCACGTTTCTATATCCGTTTTAATAATCCAATACGAGGCATTGTACACTATGTGACATTTAAACAACTCCCAGATTCAATAGGACAGAACAAATTTGTACCGATTTACTGTAAAATATTAAAAATTACAGACAGGTTTTTGATTATGTCAAACAACAAATACGACATAGAAAACTATGTCTAACGTCGAACTAACGCGATAACAACGATCGAGCGAATATTATCAAGCTTTTCTCGCTGGAAAATTCTGAACATTTAACGCAATTATGGACAAGTCGTCAAGCGATGTGTCTGCAATATTTCGAAAAGGACGTAGAAAAGGCTTAAGAAAAGAAAGAAATGAAAAGACAATTTCGGTAACACGATACTGAATTTTCAAGCAGCTCTTCTTCCTCCGTAGTTATCGTTCGGTTTATTAGTTCGTCATTTTCTCTGCTACCTTTTATACTAAATTTATCAGATTGAAAATTTTCTTCCCAGGGAGGAGGAATACGAACGAATTCTCGATAAAGAATTAAATGAAGAAGGGGAAAAGAAATAAAGAGAAATAGGATGAAGAAAAGGAGATTCAGCTGAAAAAACCTCGCTCGCTTCAGTCCGGCATCGTTACACTACGTTTTAGTGTGGCTTCACGAGGTCGCCTCGTAAAGATCGTAAGCCAGAGGAATATCCAAACAAACGTCCTTTAAAGCATCGAGTACTTCACGCGGAAATGTTGCAGAGAGAAGCGTATTCGGATTAATCCCGGTGCTATGCCGAAGGGAAATACGATGCAATACGTGTCCAATGTAAATATCCTTCGCCTCGTCGAACGCGAATATTTGCCTTTTACAATTTTGTATCCCGCTCGCTCTCTGTCTAACGCTGCGCAACTATCGCTATAATTTTCGGGCAGACGATACTTGCACGAGACAACTGCGAACAAAAAAGCGATATTTTCCTATAACTTGCGATTCCCTCTGTATCTGATTCATGACGAAAGCTTCACGATGTTCGTTGGAACGAAATCCGAGAGAATCTTCAAAGCAGATCTACGATTTCATATAACTGGTATCTTATTTTATAGTTACACGTATACACTAAAATAAAGGATGTATGTTCTGAGGTAAAAGACATCAAGGCAGGAGTACCGCAAAGAAGCGTCTTAGGACAAATATTATACGCACTATACACGGCCAACAAGTACCAACAGCAAAATACTGACATTCGCGGACGACACGGCTGTACTAGTCAGGCACACTAATCCAGAAACAACAGTCACATCGCTGCAAGAGCACATTACAAAAATAGAAAAATGGCTACAAGATAAACAAATAAAAGTAACAAACCCCAGTAAATGCAACCATATCACATTTACACTAAGAAAACGGAAACCACCGAATGTCCAATTGAATGGCACGCACATAACACAAACAAGGCAAGTTAAATACCTAGGATTCCATTTAGACGCACAACTTACATGGAAACAACATACTAAATCAATTATAGACAAAATACGGATAAAAAGAAGACAAATGTACTGGCTAACTAGTCGAAATTCTAAACTCGGCATAGAAAATAAACTAAAAATCTACAGAACGATGATAAAACCAATTTGGACGTACGGAATACCGCTATGGGGGACAGTAGCAATGAGCCACATAAATAAACTAGAGCCGCTACAATCGAAGATACCGAGAACAATGGTCAACGCCCTATGGTATGTCAGAAACGAGGATATACGCAGACTTAAAAATACCAACGGTCAAAGAAGAGATCGTCAGGTACGCAGAAAAATACAAGGAAAGAACGACAACACATCCAAACCAGTTGGTTGCTGAAGCGAGCAAAACTCTTATAGAAAGAAGACTAAAAGGAACACCCCATTGACCTCGTTAAAGAAATAAAATAGTCAAACTCGAAGATGGTATGCCGCTGGGGGTAGCCATCCACACGTTATTTAACAATAAGTTAGAAAAATTTATCAAATGTCCATTTGAACAAACTGTAAAGCACAAATTAAATAATAATAAAAAAACGTATACACTACGGATGTTTAAATAAATTTGTAATTTTACAAAGACGATTAACGATATTTCGAAACACAAAGAGTTAAAACACAGGACATTTACATTCTGTAGCTAATTTCTAGAAAATATGTTTATCAATGTCTTTAGCGTATTCAAATCGGTATAATCGCGATGGAAAGGAAGTTGATCTAAATAGGCGGATAAATACCAAATTAGCATCGTATTCGACGATATTCGCCAAACAATTTAACTCGTCTCCATTGCCATTCGTCTTACGGTACATAAGCTGTTCGAAATCTCGTTCGTTTATCGAATATTCCAACTTCCTCGAAACTTTCTTCGGCGTGTTATTCCAAAAATCTTCTCAAATACCGAGCATTCGAAACTTCCTCGATATTCCGTGGCGCACAGCCAACTCGGAGACACCGGATCACAGCGATTATTTCAATCACGTTCCACCCCTAAATATCGGAACTTCTTACTTTACAATTGGTGCACGCGGAAGGCGGTTCATGAATTACAATAGACCGAATCGTTAATTTCAAAGTGTTGGAACTCGAACGAAGAACACCTTTCCCCATTATCGGCCGGTGCTGTTCCTCAATTAATTAATAATCTTTGATAACCTATCGGAATATCGCTACTTCCCTTTTCTCTCTACGACCAATCATCGATTTACAGGAGGAAAAAGAGAAGGAAACAGATGTTTTTAAGGCTCTTTCACTCTCTTATCAAGATTCTTTGAACAATCGAATACTTTGTACGTTTAATTAACTGATAACCGACATTCACGATCGATATCATCGTTTCATACTTCGATTTTATAAAACGTAACCAATTACTCGTCGCAAAATAACCCTAAAATGTCCAAAGTTAAAGATGCAAAGTTAAAAATGCAGTTGTAACGTGTGTTTATGACTCGCATTCCGAGCGAGTCGCAAAGTTCGTAAATCGTACGCGATCTTGAGGCCGAAGAAAACGGTCGAAATAATCTGTAAGAGGTGTCGAACGCCGAAGACTCAGAAATTTTCAGGAATCGGCCGATTTGTATGCAAGATGCACCGTTTCATAAGGTCGAGGACGAAAACGATAAGAAACGAAGCTGTCGCGAATAGAATCGAGGCAGAGACGTCGACGACGATGGAATTTCCGATTCAGAAAACCGCGTATAATATTATATAGCGCGTATAACCGCGTTAAATTAGACCCACCTGATACTGCGTTGCTATCGTGCTCAAAACTTTGATTTACTTTCGATCCTGCCGGCGAAATTGCCAAGCTCTTCGTGTCGTGCTGTTAATTGGACCGAGAAGGGTTCATTATGAGTTGGCGCAGCTAGTTTTTCAAGTGGATTAAAAGATGCGTTAAACCTTTCCCGATGAAGAACTGATTTTACCCTCGAGATACGAAACAGGGTAATTTAAGCCTCGAGTTAAAACGTTTCTGATTGGTACGTCAGCGGAGACACGAGGTTTCGTAAACTGCGATGGAGTAATTTGAAGTTGGTTGGATAACCGCGGATTGTAGTACGTTCTACTTTAATAAAAGTTATTGGGATAAAATTTATGAAATTTTGTTCCGCTATATTATATCATTTCGCTAAGTTTACGAAAGTATTCGAACTCTTGTCGTAGAAAACTTTTATATGCATATTGTATGTGTTGTATAAAACGATTTGCGATTTTGTCGATTAAATGGAATTGAAGTGGCAGATTGTAACAACATCGATGAATTTTACAAGGGATTTATTAATCTCGATGATAGCGAAGCAATGTAGAGCATACGATTGCAGATCTTGAGAGAGTAGAGCGTTCGTAAGCGTATCAAGTTAATTGGGACGAGAGCAGAGGACGCAGATTGAAACTGATGACGATGGATATCTTAGCTATTGACTTAGCTATTGACTTAGATCGTTTAATTAAAAATTTATGCTTGCAATTCGACAAGACAGTGGGAACGTGATATTTTTTATGGTAACTGGACCAAATACTTTCGTCTTCTCGCTAGATAATTTACATTTATACTCTGGCGATTCTATAAAAAGATAGCCAGCGTTGACTCTCATTATTGATTCATCTTTAGTTTGATAAAACGTTTTACCAACGCTTTGCTAAAATTCGCGTAATATTACACATACAGATCCACTGAAACGTTCAAATACTTATAGACGGTAGTGTATGAGAGTAAAAAGTTCTCATTGTTAGCCAGTTTTAAAGCTTCGATAAGCAGTATATAAGATTCTCTTTTTTCCAAATCGATTGGTTTTTAAAGGAAGGTCATCGCCTCTGCTAAGAGTTACTCACGAGTCCTTCGTTCGTTTTTCTTTTTTATCGATTAGTCCGTCGCTATTCCAGTGCTGTTTCTCGCCTATACTTCGTGTGTACGAACGATTGGTTTCGCGAGTAATGACGGGAGCAGTGGACCGTGATTCCTGGCAATTGGCTGACTCAATACGCGCCAGTTGCATCAGTTCTTCTGCTTTCGAATCGACCTGACTGCACAGTACGCGACCAGCTAAAGAAATTCGTGACAAACCAGCGAAATATTAGGTGGACGCGCGATTTAAACGACTTTGCATGGTGGAAAAGCGAGGCCAGAAGAGACTGAAATCCACTTGGATTGATCGGTTGCTTTTCTAAGATCTTTGAAGAATATTGTATCTATTTAAAAAAAAGTTGTAAGTCTAAGAGAATTTTATTAACACGTATTTTTATCTTAAAAGAGTTTTTGCTGGTTGATCTTTGTTCAAAGAAATGGTATTGGTATTTTAGCGTATTATATCATGTACAGCGGCTGCTGAAGTTTTTAGATCAATAATTCCGTTTTAATGTAACTCTAATAGAAATTTTCTTGCAAGAGCGTTTACGATGTCGTATTTTGTGAGATCAACGATTATATTATTTAATATAGAGAATGAAGCGTTTTCGCGATTATACAAATGCGATTATTTAAAAATTATCGTTATATTTGATATCGCAATGATGTTAAAATTGTACCACTTGAACGCGACACGATACGAGTTTCTAAAGTGAAACGTCGTTTGAATTTTCGAAAATATACCGTTGCGAATGTATAAAATTGCTATGACGAATATTTAATTACGAAGCAACCATTCTAACCACCATTGTGTTGATAGTATTAGCGTTAGAAAAGCTGCGAAAGGACCGTGTTATGCAAATTGCACGTATACTTTGAAACCGCTGAAAAGCGCATTCCTTCGTCAATACAAACGGCCATTATATACCGAGCAACAAAGCGAGAGATGCTTCAAGTCCTAGCACTGTATGAAGCGTTCTCGTGTTCAGAGAACCAGACGCCACGGCGGTCGGAACGGGATAAAACAAACAGACAGGACAGACGCGAGAGAGAGTTGCTTCGAATGCTTGCGGCTGTCTGAACAGGATCCATGCCGCTTCTCGGCCATTTCCAGCCGGGTTCCGGTTGCACCGGAAATGTTACCAAACAGTTTACATCTTCGGCCTGGCCTTTGCAGCTCCGGGAACACGCTGTCTCCGTTCCAGAGGCTGGCAGGAAAAGGAGGAAAACAGCTTTTCCTTCGTTTCCCAAGGTTGCAACACGGCAACTCTTCAACCACCGTTTCTATTTCTCTTTCTTTCTTTGCTCGCTTTTTCGACCTCGATACGCCAGCAACGAGCGACTTCCTGTGAATAAAACGAGGCACCGAGGCTCTTCCGACGCGTCGTGGAAACGCGGGTAAAAATCCACTCGGCCGATGGTGATGCTGGAAATCGAGGAATCAAGCTGATGCGCGCCTCGACTTTTATGCTTTTGCCTCGCTCCCGTTGACGCCATTTCCAACTGCTGAATTTCCAGGAAGTTCCAGGAAATTACGGCCTGTTGCCGAGGCTATGAAACATTCGTTTCTTACGGACGTTTTTCATGTATTTTGTATACGCGATTTCAAAGGCTTTCTTCATATCGAACAAAAACGAACAGAATTTACCATTCTTCTGTATTTCTTTCTTCCCGAGAAGTTTTATCGTTGTTAGAGTTATCACTTTGGAGAATTATGCTTATATGGAAAATTTAATATAGTATAGTACTCGTTATAATATTAAGCAGTACCCCTTAGAAATGGGAATTTGCATAACCAGTCGCGATATACATAATTATGGAGCGTCGAATCCTTTACGAATGCGAATACTTTTAATATTTATTTATAATTATCGAGAGTTTTACTTGAAGACTTTTCGACTTGGAATTTGAGAGAAAAATAGATATACTTCGAGTAACCTAGAAAAATACACCGAGCTATGAAAATCTCCTTTTATGGAGAAAAAATTCTTCGCTCTAATCTTAACGATATTTTTTGAAGCCATCGAAGCCATTAAAACCACTGCTGCATTTTCCTTAAAACAAAGATGCACCGATACTTTATTTTCGCATCCCCTTCTGCAGACTTCAAATCGTACCTTTTAAAATGCTTTCCGTTTCATGTTGATACGATTTCTTGTCCCGAAGATATTGTCGAAGGAAACATCATTTTTGCTGTTCCTTTACGGCTGTCCTTTCTCGCGCTTACTGACCTGTCCCAAAGCTGGCACGTGTGCAGTGGTCGGTGACAGCCGCCGAGTCAGCGCTTTTTTCCCTACTATTATAAGGGCGACGCGTACGCATTTCCAAAGGAAAGAAGTGGGTCACGAAATTTCGCCCACCATTCAACGCTCTCCGTGCACTCGACGTGCTCCGATTTTCGTGCCTCGTATCTCGAAAACCGATTCGGATATCGACTTGTAACAAAATGCATCCTCGAGTGCCACGGTAGTGGTACGTACGGTTTAGTTCTGTTACGGTGCTACAGCTCCACGGTATTCACCGAGTGGATTTCGGTTTTAAATTTCGTCGTTCCTTTCGGGTGGATCTTGTAGTTGAAACTAATGCGGTATCGAGTGCCTGATGGTTTACCTGCTATTGAATACGCTAATGCCGCTCTTCACGGATTTCTCCCGCATATATCTCGGTCTCTTAGGAAATCTTCGAGATTTGAATATCCTTCTTTCCCTGAGAAGTCTTTAAACGTAACTGGTCGTGTTATTAATTGCGAAAATGCTATCTTTTATTAGTTTTGCACGATCCTTTTATCGTTGGTATTTTTCTTAGTGCTGTGACTATCGCTCAGAGGTGTTTTTATTTTATCGGTATTTCTGCTTCAGCGTTTTCGGTATTTCTTCTTTGTCAGAATTCCTTTGGCTATTATATTTTATTTCTAGAATTCTTTTCTTTTTCGTATTTCTTTTCTTTGGGTTTATTGTTGTTATTGAAATTCTGCTTTCAGTTGTTCACATTCTAGTATTTCATTATGTTAGAGAATATTTTCGCAAACTACCATTAAAGAGAAACAGGTGGGATGATAGATTATTTTCCATCGACAAGAAACGAGGGGAATAATCGATCTCTAGTGCGTCTTAATATTAACCAGAACTTCGAGAGGAAGTGTCAATGTTCTCGCGAGCCAGAAAATAAAGTAATAACAGAAGCACGCGCGATGTGCTCTTAATTATTCATTGATAAATAAGCGTGTTTTATCTCGCGGGTCAGCGCAGTTTCAAAGTATAATTAATGTTCGTACGCGTTGCTCGAGTTTCTATAGGAATATTATACTTTACGAATATTTACGCTGCGCTTCAACTATGCATGTATATTTTTCTTAGAAGCACGTCGACGTTTCTGTGGTTATCTGTTCTCATTTTGTTCAAATCCCTCAACGTCGGACAATTCTCAGTGAATTAATTATAATAAGTACCAATTGTTCTATCTAAATGATATTTGACATAAAAATTGTAAAAGTTTGATAAACCTTTCATCGATAATCGAAATCCAATTAAATCAATCTCCAGACAAATTGAATTAGCTTCAGGAAGGCAGTCCAACTCTTTACTATAACTCAATCAACAATTAACAAACTATTTCATCAACTGACAGTACCGGTTTTTCCATTTTCTAAAAATGTCAAACGAAACATCGTCTCTTTTCATTGAAACCCATTTTCTCTTCTTAACTGTACGCTAATCGTACAAAGCAAAGTGAATGAAAAAATACCAGGAATATCACGATCCCATCGGGTAATTCCCGCCAACTATGAAAATCCAAATTCCAGTAGTTAAAGCCAAAAAGTGGAACGTCCAATCTGTACTACAGAGAGAGTCCAATAAAAAATACATTTTCGGTTCTCGAGGAATAAAACGAAGCCACGTAATTTGTCACTATCCACGCGAGATCAATACGCACGATTTTTTTCATCCCTCTTCCCTTTGTTCCCTGCTCCCACCCCACGTGAGATGTCGTACTATCTCGATCCGGTCGGGTTTACCAGACTAATCTCTTGCCGATTAATCTATCGAGTGTCGGGTAGCCAGGATCTCGCCTAATCGCGACCGACACGCGATATTTCTGCTCTATTTCGAATCGATTTTCATCCATGCCGCTTGTTATTGTACGGTCCTTCGTCATCGTGGTCGGCCCTCCGACTCTCGCAATTTGTCTTCTACACGGTCGAATGTGTTTAGTTTTTGGAAAACAATCGTTTAATGCTCATCGGAATTCCAGATTATGTCGCTGTGTTGGTGTATTCTGTAACGTGTAACAAAAAGCAGAAAAAAATGTATATTTCATCGGAGAGAAAGTCTTTCTCTGAAAAAACGAATTAGGGAAAATGCGTGTGTTTTTTAATCTTTCTGCGTTCTTTCATTTTCAGTCCAATTGTAATTTTCTAATGTTAATAAGCATCTCAAGTTCCTAAAAACTCTTACCGATACGCGTGATTTCTTGTTTCAGTTGTACATGTTAGACATCTTCCTGAAACATTGCAAATCTCGTTTGTTTGCCAGAATGAGAGCAAGATTGAAACAGAAAAGTTGGAGGATCGTGGGAGGGTTGAACGAGCGAGATAAAGATCCTATTTAATCAAGAATTATGTAGAAATATTATATAGAGGATGTTCAGGAATATATCAAAGATTAAGTTTAACTCTCAACTCTTGCAGTTTCTAATACGAGGCAGAAAGTTTAATTTTTGACGTCGCGTTCGCGTGTTTTACAACGTGTAGGATAGAGGAGAAGAAAGACGAGGCGTTTCTTTAGAAATAACGCGTTTGTGTGCCTTCTTATCTTGCTGCGAGTATTGCACAGAATAAAATTCAATTCGCTCACCCTTGCCATAAGGAGCAAGTAGAAGAAGGTTCACCAGCGCAGCTCCAGTATCGTGTCCAATCAACGTGATTTTTGTCGGATCGCCTCCAAAAGCAGCGATATTTTCGCGTACCCAGCGTAGTCCCATAGCGATATCCTTCAAGGCCAGATTTCCACCAGATCCTGGCGTTCTGTCTGGATACGGACGAGTCCTCAAGAAACCTGGAGCATTTCCAACCATACTTGACTCTACCTTATTTTTTTTCTCAAAGGAATATGTACGATATTATGCTAATTTTCTTTTCCATTTGAGTAAAAATTTACTCTCGTTTCTATCTTCGAATATTCTTCGATTCTCTTACTATTTATTCATAGATATTAATACATTTACGAAAGTTATGTGTATCTGAAGAATCATTAGGAAGTTATTAATTAATTTGAAACGTTAGACGATAAAGAGTCTATATTCGATATTGTAATAATAATCTGGTCAATTTCACATACTAAAAATAAATCTTTTCTTATTTACTATTTCTATGGTTATCGTAATTTTATCGTTATTCGGTTTCATGTCACAAAATGATATACAATTAAAATACAATTTATATCGCAAATGAGATCTATCTTTTTTTCATCGTGCTTAATTCCACGACAAAGTTATGCCGGATATCTGAGTGCCGTTCGATTAC
Organism: Bombus soroeensis; assembly: GCA_014737365.1. NCBI lineage: Eukaryota > Metazoa > Arthropoda > Insecta > Hymenoptera > Apidae > Bombus > Bombus soroeensis. The sequence continues at coordinate 2,283,445 of JACXIL010000236.1, forward strand.
AGGAAAGCGGATACCATAGGGAACAGTTTGTTTCTACATTCACGGATACCGTAATTGAATATACTAAAGGAACCGTAAAATATTAATCCGCTATCGGATGGATTTATACGACCGTTGGACGCGCGCAATTATAACGTTAAATAATGCGACCGTGTCGTTTGTGTTTCTGCCATAGAGCCGTGCACGTGTGTACGTTTCGTTTGGACAGAGTTTAACGCGGCAAATGAATAATGAGCAAGCTTTTGGGGAATAAGAATTCATCCGAGTTGCATGAATTATTTATTCGGTGTTTCTGCTTTATTTGTGTTTTCTTATTTACCCCGCATTATTCATGAGAACTTACAGTTTTTTATTTTCATTTTACGTTTTCAGTTTTCGCGAATAAAAATGGCGTTGCGCGAATACACGTGCTTTTCTCTTCGGATTTTATGTGCAATCGATTAAGGAAAATAATGACAAAACCTGCAACTTGAATGCGTCTATATGTTGTCGTTGCGTAATTTTCATATTACGTGTACACGTATCTGCATCTCAAAAATATTGTCTTGGCTATTTATCATCGTTGTAATAATGTAGTATCTTAAATGTGTGGTCTATAGTAAGGATAAGGAAGGATGTTCTATTTAAAGTGAAGTTTAATTCTATTTTACAATACAAAAACTGACTATAATATCTTCGTACGTCTTATTCTAACACTCGGCTCACAGCTTCTGCTTCCCAGGTCAAAAAATGCTGACGCTCAACCCTCGCACCCTTCTCCTATTCCTTTACTCATTTAGCTTTCACGTCACCAAAGCATACACTCTCACTTACACTCTCTCTCTCTCTCTCTTTCTCTCTTCCCTAGTACTCTTAAGACTCTTAGTTTATACCTTAAACTCTAACTTAAATATATAGATCAAGCGTATACCCCCCTTTTTCGATACTACAATAATATCACTGTGGAAAGAAGCGATTTATTCGTTGGTTAAAAATTATAATTCTTGTCATATGTATAAAAATGATACGTACCTAAAATTCCAAGACGATAATTAAGGGTGATTACTATGACGTGTCCAGCGCTTGCCAAAACGGACCCATCGTAGATGTTTCCCGTTCCCCATTCGAAACTTTCACCGTGAACGTACACCATCACAGCGTATGGTGCTTCTAATCCTCGAGACCCTACGGAATTTCGTAATTTCAGTTCTGAAATCTACTATTATTAATATCGCGAATATATGTGTATTATTATTAAAATGTCGTAATCTGTTCTAATGGTATTTCATAAAACCTCGATATCTTCCATCCTATATTAATATATTTTGAAGAAATATTTTTGACGAAGCGATATAATATTTCCATTTAACGATATCAATTTAATTAACGAATCACAAGCTGATTCGTCGAAGAGATGCGCGAGTCAGATCTTTAATACGTAACGTAACATTCGATTTACCTTGACAACTCAAGCCATTACCTCGTTATCGAGATCAATCGATCTTACAATGATTTATTACCATGGTAATAATCCAGCCTGCATTCACGTAGCCCATATATTTCGAAAACACGTCGTTCATCATTAACGCCACCTCCAAAAGTGTCCTTCTACCGTGAAACAACGCGTAATTAAATGATAAGAGATCGTTGGACGATTTCATAAGGGAAACTCTCAGACCGGGGAAGAACGACGAGCAGGTTGAATTGGCTGGATTTAAATTCATTAGACGCAAGGGGTGGTTTTACGTCCGGAACAGCGTGGTGTCAGTTTGCTCCAAGTGCACGGCTTGTTACCCCTAGTAATGGTGAGTTACGTTGCAATAACTTCTGCATTTCTCCACGCGTAGAGCTTGTGTTTATTAACTTGGAAAATATAATTTTATTACGTTACATTTTGCATGTATCCTTTAACACATTTTCAGTATCAAGAAATATTATTCATATTTGCTTATTCTAGATTATATGCTTTTATTGCAATTCTATCTGTTGCTCTTTTTGTAAAGGAATCGAAGTACTACAGGAAAGAATAATTTTCTTCTTTGAAACAATCAAACATTTTTACTTTATGCCAAGAATTATTTCGTCTATTATGTTTAGAGAATTACGATAAGTTTCAATACCCAGTAATCGGAATCTGTTCTGTCATAATAAATGAAGAAAAATTGATGACAAATTCAAATATTACATTATCCCCGTGTACGTAGGTATATCGATTTGTTCACGCTTACAGCAACCTGTACAAAGTTTACGCACATAATAAATTCCTCCCATAACCGCAAACCGTATCATAAAAACTACTATCAAGTACATCATAAAATAAACTCTGACGAGTATGTAAAATAAAAGTTCCAAGCAAACTAAACTAAAGCATCGTATATGCTTTCAAACTCAAAAATCACGTCGTAAAAAAAAAATCCAATGCGAAAATTCCACTCTGTTTCGCGCGAAAAATATAAATCAACCGTATTCCCATTTCTTCCTTTCAGGAATTTTTAGAACACTAGAAGAGATTCAATGGTCGATTGAAATCGATTTTCTGCACGATTAATTCCGCCTGTTATCCGTTTACTTGTCACCGTAATATCACGTTGGCCAGGTATCGTTAATCGCGCTCCAATCACGGCCAAATCGCTCTTTAACCGGTTGCTATAGCGGAAACGGACGCGAAGCGATTAGCGGGCGACGACGGTTTTATTGGTTTCGTCGAAAATTCAATTTCTCTATCGCGTTACAATCCGCTCGACCGATTTAATTGGCAGCGGCTCGCCTGATCGAAAACGGCGAAACAACAACGGTGAAGCTCCCTCGCGATTTCCTCGATTACGTAACAACCATCCCCCTTTCCGCCCCAACTTGTGTTTCATCGTGTACAGGGGAGAGACACCGGTGGAAAAAATTCGGCTAAATCGTTGATTGGGATGATACACGGTTTGTGTGGTGAAACAGAGGGAAAATAAAACGAGTATTTCGCTCGGTATCGTGAACCGGATTTTTTTCCAAATGGAGAGAAGACCTGGCGTGGTAATGCGTGATGGTTGATCAAGACCAGAATTGGCCACGACTAAGATATACCTTTACTCCATATTTATTTACGATGCATAATTCCAACGAGAGTCATACGTTATACGCGTGTTTGCATAGAAATTGCATTTCATGTAAAAAGAAAAAAGCGTTCTTGTAATTTCGAGTATTTCCATTGTATCTTGTTACTAATTCTTATTTTCTCTTCTTTATACTTTTCTCTTGTTTGTCATTACTTCATTTGCAATCTACTTTATCCTATGTTGAAACACGTTATTACATAACAAATGCGTATTTCCCTGCCATCAAATTCCCGGGGAAGACCACGAAAGGCAAACTTTTAATTCCAATCTCAACTTTTCATCGTGCAATTTCGTCCTCCGTGTTCACACGTTATTTCTCTTTTTTTCTTCCCATCGAGTAATTTATAGATGCAGAACAAGAGTAATCATTCGTTCAGAAATACGTCTAAAAATAAGCAGGTGCAAACTCTTTGGAGATTAGGAGAAGCTTGTACAAAAACCGTACTCTATAATTAATTAAAAAAATTTGCTGACCATATGGAAATTATTTTTCACTATATATTCAAGTATTCGTCAATAGAAATTTATTAACAAACTAGTAGATTGCAGTGAATTTTCAACGCTGACGTAAATTCGACCGACGTGAATTTGCTCTCGTAAATTCGACTACGACGTTCATCGAATGATATACGAGGCGGCTTTTACTTTCGCGACAATACCAGGCATAAAGGTCGTAATTACTTGGGAACTAATTACTCGAGGAAGTAACTTGTTCCGTAATATCGTATTATTCCATAAACAGACGATAGGTAGGTGGCAGGCTCGAAATTTCCTGGCCGTGTGTTATTAACGCGTGCTAATTAATTACGAGCATTACACCTGGAATCTTGCGAATATAAAGGCGAGATTCGTGCGTTTAATTAGATACTTAATGCGCGACACATATTTCCTCGTCTTTCCTTTTATTCTCCCTCATTAACGTTATGTCAGCAACTCGTGACGTTTTCCTGGCGTTTTTCCGCGAATGTCGGATATAAGTTTGTTAATTACGCAATGAACCAAAAAAAAAAAAAGGAAAAAAAAGAAACAGAGAGAAAGGAGTGGAAAAATGGAAAGAGGAGTTCCAGTGTTACTTATGAAAAAGAGACAATTTTTGTGTTCCAATGTAATAAAGCGCTTTCCTGTGATTTATTTTCAACAGCGATAAAAACGTGAATTGTCCTTTTTCCATATAAAAGTAAAGTTATTCGGTTATTTAAACAATGCGTCTCACGATTAGTTGCAAAACCATTGTTTCTGCTGTATATTCTAGATGTTGACATTCTTTTCTCAACATCTAGAAAGTAATAAAATATAAAAATGATGAAAGTAGGATCGTTACACAAGTAAAAACAAGAAGAAAGGAAAGGAGAAACGTAACACAGAGTTTTCTTCCACTTACCACTGCCGGGTATGTACAGGTTCAAAAACAGGCAGTCCTCGCTCTGGTTGGTCAGGAACATGTACAAACGTTTCAGCTGTTGGTATCTGCCTAGAGGCATTTGCAACAAAGCAGCTGTGTCATTGCTGATGTCTGGAAAGTGCTGGGGGCAAACCGCGCCGAAGGAATCCGCCAGTTTGATACCGTCCCAGGGGATCGGCGATATCGGTGGTCGAAAACGTAAATCTCCTACGGGAGGTGCCGCGTACGGTATACCCCGGAACACTTCTACGGGATCTAAGTGCCTGCTGTTCAAATCCTGCGACAGATACACGAGATATATTATGTATTGCTAAAAAAATATATATCAAAGGAATGAAAGCTCGAATGATTTTATCAACTTTACGCACGAAACGTTTGTAGCTTATGAAATGTTCGGTAATCGAAAAAAATATTTGAAAATTTGTAAATATCTTATGAAAATAGTAGAAAATGCCTAGTAGAAAAGTTAGTAAAACACGTAGAGAAAAGTAGCGATAATTTTAAACTGTCTTTTATTCGCCACTGTATATACAAGTTTCCAGTAATTCATAGATACGATCCTGAAATCACATTCGCCGATAGATGCGATTTTCGATTAGCTATATGAATTTCGACAGACGCTAATAACCACAAAAGTACCTCGTTACTTGAATTCGGTGTGCGCAGACCAGATAGCGAGATCTCTAGCGGTAATATCTCTGCCCGGGAACACACAGTTAGATGTAAATCCTCTATTTTATGTACATAAACGTGGCTCGGATGTTCCTGTTCCGGAAACTAATTACCTAATTACCCCCTGCGTTTCGATTATCTCTGCTTGACGAGAAGACCTGCTGGATTCCCGGCAATCCACCGGCATCGCAGTTTGTCTCATCGAACGATCGATTTCTGTCTCTCCTTTCGAGCAACCGAAATTTTCTTTTAGGAAGGCAGAAATTTGACGAAAAAAAAAGGACAAGAATTATCGTAGAAAAGATTTTTTAGTTCAGTAACTAATAGTAATTGAAAGATTCGTCAATTATTGAATACGTTTTTAAACTTCGACAGTCTATTTTACCATTACACTATGCGCTACTAAGGTTTTCTCCGCGCTATGTACCGTGACTTTTGCTTGGCTTCGACCAATATAATTACAATGTCGTATCGAAGTTGAAATTCAAATGACACATGCAAATTATAACAATTTTCTACGGCGAGTGTTGGAATACTTTTGCGAGCCATTGTACTCGCATACATCTATGCATATTCAATGCTATTTCCACCGTTTTTTTCACACTCTCCTCATGTTTCTAAACGCCTATGTATATTTATCGCGGATACATGAAACTATGGATACAACGTTGAGGTACAAACATTTTTATTTCCAATCAATCGCTTCAGAGAACGATATAAATTCGCGAGACGTTTGCGTGTGGACGTTAACGAAACTCGATAATTGCTTTCGCTAGATGTAATTGCGCAGAGAGAGAGAGAAGAAAAGAGGAGAAAGAGGGAGAGAGAGAGAGAGAGAAGGAGAATGGAAGAGAAAGAAAAAAGAAGAAGAGAAAAGGGATGGAGAAAACATTGACATTCTTGGAAGCAATTATACCAGAAGGGCTAATAAATCTCGTTTGGTGCGCGTCGACGTTAATTGCACCTCCGGTTGGTGGCCAAGAGAGGTGAACTTTCGCCTCTTCTTTTCCACCCCTATTGAGAAGGACGATGGAGCCGCATCGAGTTCAAAATCACGAATTCCCATTAACTGGAGGATTCGCGATGTTACCCGGAGAATGATAAAGAGAGCAAGCTGACAATGTTGGAAAGACGTGAAAAAAATTCTTGCCCCTCGGCCTTGTTTCTACCCTCCAGCCCTCTATAATTATAGCATTTTCTATCTTGAACGCTGTCGAAAGGAATTTTATAATGGAAGATAAGTTTTTATCGAGGATTTATAATACCAGTGCCATGGAACTGATATTGATAAGAATGTAATATACTACGAAAAAATGAAAAATGAAAGAATAAGATAAATTCGCTTAAAATTATTTCTACATCATCCCTGTCCACTTTCCATTTTCTACTTAAGGAGGACGTTTCAATGCTTGGATTTTTCACCATTGTCAATTTGACGTCCAAAAATAAATTAAGTTCAAACGAACAAAACGCTTTCTTTCTTTATCGTCTTAATTTTCTCCCTTTCTTTCCTTGTTTCTGTATCCCACTTTTATCCTTTGTCGTTTCTCTTTTATCTTCCGCTTTTATTCATCCGTTGCCTGTGTTCTTTCTTCGCCATTGTTCCCTTTGGTTTTTCCGATTGTGAAAATATTCGTGTGCGGAAATTCTATAAGCCCGGTAATCAAACAGGTCCATCAAAAAATAATGCTTTTCCATGACGCTCGGAAACAACGAGAGCTCGATGTCCAAAAATATACCACGCATATCAATGCTCAGAAACTAACGACTTCGCGTTAATTTTGAAACCACGGGCTCCGATTAAGTTCGGTTCGCGATTTTATTTAAAAAAAAGAAGACAAGAAAACACGCAAAGAAGAGAGAAAAAGATAATTGTAATGGGAGAGAATGTTCGATCGCGGGGAAAAATCGACGAGGATGGAGAAAATATTTAAATGAAAAAAAAAAAAAATAAAAAATACAGAAGCGCCCTGACGATTCGATTCGACCTCGTTCGCGCTTGTGTTTTCGAGTCCGTAAAAAATTAACGACCTTCACCTGGCGTTGCAGCGTCGACAATCAGCGTTCGTGCTGGTGAAAACGTCTATGAAGCAACGTTGTTGATGCGTTATTTATTCCCGCGGGGTCATTGATTTCCCTCGTCGTCGCGCGATTGATTTCTGTTGGTACACCCACGCAATTATCATCCCTCTCTGTTTATTCTTTTATCTTGGCTCTGCCTGTGCTCTTTCTGGCCCTTTTTTCGCTTTCATTTCGGTTTGTTGCGGAACTTTGATTCTAGGAAAATCGAGCGTTGATTTTGAAGTTTGTAACGAGTAGGATGCCGATGTGCGCTCCGTGTTCTGGTTTACCATCGCTGCGACACTTGAAACGCATGAAACGCGGAAGAATGTGTTGTAAAAATGGTCGATTAAAATATTTTACGAACGCGCGAAAAAATAAGATGCTTTAGAACGATATTTGTATCACTTACTCTACTAGCGATACGTCTGATCGTAGATGGATTTATATCACTGTTACAATATCGTTGCAATATTTTCTCGTTTAATGCATTTCAATTTATTTCGTTCTTTTATTATTTGTTTATTATTCTTACATTTTCTACAATTTATTATAAAAATAAATTATTGTAATTTTATAGAAACGTTTATTAAAACGCACTCATTGTCAAACGAAATTGAAAATTAAATAGAAAAACGAACGGACGAGCAGCAATGTCAAATATAATTACTGGAAACTTTTATAAATTCGGCGCGTAATTAAAATTTCGAATGTGTTTTATACTAAAATTTCATAAAGATCAAAAAATTAAAGAGACTTGTATGTATATACGGTAAAATAAATTATACTCTCGCGGTGGCACGAAAAGCTGAAACACTATTAGCGATACGAGTTTGCCTTCATTCGGATAGCCCTTACATGTGATATAAAAGCGCTTCCTTCTGTACTTTTTAACTCGCGTATAATTTTTGAAAACCGTTGCGAGCAAAAATTGACGCCAACTCTCGCGGTGTTGAATGAAAAAATTCCATTTTGTGGTCACGAGACGAGAGAGACCCGTGAAAAATCCCCTCGAAACGACCATACAACAACGCGTGAACCATCTTTCTAAAACGTTCAAACAATCGCAATGGACAGGCTCTTTATTACGTCAATTTGAAAAAATGCATATTTCCATGGCAATTTCCCAGTGAAAAGAGGTATCGTCGCACTCGAGTCCCAACGACATTAAAATAATTTTCGAAATATATTTTCGCGCCAATATCTCGCCAGTCCGCAGAAAATCACAAATATTTGCGCGCTGTTGTGCTCCGGACAAAAATATTTCATTGTTCTCGAGAGAGGAAAAAATGGTAGAAAAAAAGAAGAAGTGAGAAAAGCAAGAGAAGAATAACACTGAAAGCTCGTATTAAAGCGCGAGTATAAAAAAAAAAAAATAGCGCGCGCTTAGTGCAACTTGGACTGCGTAATGCGCTCATAGACGCACGAACGCGTCGAACGGTCGTACTTAAGAATTAAAGAGCAGATCTGGGCCACGGCGATAAATAGATCGACTAGAAAATCCGAGACGGTGCTTTCTTAGTTTATGGAGAAGCTGTACTTATGCTGTCCCGCTTCGAGCCGAGCAATTTTCCGCTAATGCCCTCATGAAAGAAAGAAAGATCTCGTACACACGGCCCGTATCCTGTGAAATTACACTGTTCCTCGAGATATGGTTCCGGCCGTATTACCCTCGAATTCTCGTAAATTTAATTCGTTGGGGAGGGGAAGTCGAACTTCGTGAGTCTAATGGAAATTGGAGACGGTTAGAAAAAAAGCTCGAAAACCTTGAGAGGAGCAGAATGATTTTGCGTTAAGGGAACGGTAAGTAGTGTTAGGCGACCTTAACGTAAGATCCCTTAAAAATCTACTTTCCTTTCTTTCTTACCATTCTCCCAACTTTTTATTATTTTAATTAAGCTTATAATCTTCGAACTCTAAAAATTCGTTCTTATTTCAACGATCTTTTAATATCATCTTTTCCAAACATTCTAATTACCTAATTTAAAACAAAATCCTTTAAAAAATCTACCCTGTTTTTCTTCTTTTACTCTCATCTTAACATTCAATTTACGATTCCTAAACTTTAAAAATTCTTCTCTCCTATTTTAACAATCTGTTGGTACCGATCTTTCATACCTCTTAATTGTCCTTTCCTTTATTAATGATCATCGATAACTTCGCTTTTAAATTTTTTGAAAGACGTAAATCCTTCCGTAACTCATCCACGATACCATCGTCATTCTCGGTACGATGCAAATTTTCCACCGAACCATAAAAGTCAACGCGAAGTGGCCACGAGTTGCGAACGCGTTGCTATGGAAAATCCGACGAGACATTTTCATTTCCACTTGCAAGTCGGTTTATCATCCATAAAATCTCAGCGATGCGACAGCTGCCCCGACTGTACCGCGTGTCATCAACAATTGACATGTAAACTGTTAAATATTTTATTAGTAGGTCATAGTTACTGGCAAGCAACGTTCAACGTGTATACGATGTCCATCGTTCCGGGTAGCTAACGTAATGTCATCGTCCCGTAATTATGTTGGTATTACCGGCCGACCATTATTATTGTCAGACTGCGGCATGTGCACCGTGCACATATTAGACTGTTTGAGCGACGGACTAACGTAACTCCGTAATTACCCCGTGATTAACGTAATACGGTCGATAGTAACGAAAAGCGTACTTCGCCATGAAATTATGAACAATTTTTATCGTGAATTACGAAGCATGGTATAATAAGGTGTTTAGAAAGTGTGAATTTATTGAACGGTTGATAAGAGTTCGTTTTTATTTATAAATTGTGTATTTCGAGGGAACCGGAGTGGTTGGTATATGTACCAAGGTTGTTTTCTAATATATAATATATATATATATATTATATATTACGCGCCCCTACCCCTAATCATAATGTTAATATAATATATATATATATAATAATATATATATATAATATATATATATATATATATATTATATATTAACATTATGATTAGGGGTAGGGGCGCGTAACGAGTTTTCGCTTAAGTTAGCCATCGTTGTTACGATAGGGATAATGTTCATTGATACAAGTATGGATATTACGGAATTGATAAGTAACCGCGGTGATTAGTCACTAACGACGATGGTCTTAGGTTTCGATAACGAATCCAGAGTCAACGGGAGGACGAATATGATTTCTTTCACAGGCTAAGTAATACTGAACTTTCTGATTCACGATGTCGATGTCACTCGACGTAATGGTACACAGTACGAGTAGAACGTATGTGACTGAACCTCAGTCCTAGTGGAGCTGTCCTTATATACTCCTCTCTGTACCTCTCTCGGGTCGATCTTTGTCATTAAGGGGAGATATTTAATTACTACGTACCTCTGTCAGGTACATGTCACTCCCGTGATCGTGGCTACGTTCAGCGACCCGTTATGTCGCTTCGAGCCCAAGCCCATTGTCATAATTCTCGGGCACCCATAATCATAAGCAACTATTTATTATAAGTACAGCTATAATAAAAAGGCTAGGCTAAATTATTGGGGACCTTCCCAACATTCCAAACGTTCCTTTCATCTCCGATATATATATATATATATATATATAGATATATATATATGTAGTATCTTTAAATGTGTGGTCCCCACATAGAGTAAGGATAAGGAAGGATGTTCTATTTAAAGTGAAGTTTAATTCTATTTTACAATACAAAAACTGACTACAATATCTTCGTACGTCGTATACCAACACTCACAGCTTCTGCATCGCAGGTCAAAAAATGCTGACACTCAACCCTCACACCCTTCTCCTATTCCTTTACTCATTTAGCTTTCACGTCACCAAAGCATATACTCTCACTTACACTCTCTCTCCCTCTCTCTTTCTCTCTTCCTCAGCGCTCTTAAGACTCTTAGTTTATACCTTAAACTCTGACCTAAATATATAGACCAAGCGTATACCCCCCTTTTTCGATACTGCATATATATGATATATTGGGTTGTCTACTAAGTGATTGCGGATTTTGTCATTACCACCTAATTACCACCTAATGACAAAATCCGCAATCCAATAGCAGAACGAGTTATTTAGCTTGAATATACGGTCAGTTTTGGCACGCATGTCCTTAGCCCTTCTTTCAGTTACTTTAGACTAGTGAATTGTTAGGTGACAATGACAAAATCCGCAATCACTTAGTTGCCAACCTAATAATTTTAAGTATTATATTTTGTGAATATACACAGGTACGTACACAAAGGATCAGGGAAAAATTCGACTACGTACTTGGAAATACCTTTTACGAATATATCGGGCGTGTTATACGAGATATTTTGAAATTCCATTAGCATTGTTATGAGACTATAACGACATATTGAAACTACGAGCTATATAGTATTATAGATGCAAGTACGTACTTGGCAGAGATCAAAAAAGTACTTCAACAGTTAATTATCCATTAAGTTAATAAACCTGGATATTCAGTGGGGTCGTATTAGAATAATCTCCTATCGATTATCTGTTTCTCTATCTATCTCTTTAGTTGCGATTATGCAAATTCATCTATACGTGACAAGTTTTCAAACTTGATTTTGTCGAAAGCGTTATCTGCAAAGTAATTCTGTTATTCTTGATTTTCGTTTCGACCTACATATAGAATCTTCTTATTCGCTATACATCGAATTTAAGACAATGGTACGTATCTTAAGTTTGTATAGTGTAGCCGAATCAAGATCCAGACAACACACTTATTACATTCTTCGTCCTCTCGAGCATCGTAGGAAAGAGAGATACGCAATCCGGTGTATACGTGAGGCGACTGCTTAATCGGTGAATCATTATAATTCCTTTTTGCAGGCGGCAATTTTGCCTCGAAACCATCCGCGTGCAGACGTGATCGTAATTCTCATTATCGCGGTGGCGCATGGAAAAGTTTCAACCCCGCCAAGTGGAATTCGAACAATTCCTGCTGGCCAGGACCGACTGGCAAAAAAATTGCTTCGTCCCGTAATAGATCGGGTAAAAGAGAAGAGCGTATTTAAACGAGGGGTAACTGACGAAGAAAGAAAAATAGCCAACGAGCTATAATAGAGTCTTCGGAGTATGAAGAGGGACTTGTTAAATTGCGGAACGTGTTATTTAGCTTGAATATACGGTCAGTTTTAGCACGCGTGTCCTTAGTCCTTCTTTCAGCTATTTTGGACCAGTGAAATGTTCGTTCCTTGTGTTTGCGCTTGGGCGTTTAATTTTTCAACCGAAAAAATTATGTACCCGCTTGAGGTATCAAAGAGAATTGTTCACTATTTTGAGCGATATATACGTAAAAATGTAATAATCGATCCAAAAATTGGTATTAAAAGGAAAATATCAACATTTTAGTAGTATCTTCCCGGTGTATAAATTTTTGATATTCCAATATTTCACACTATAAACGTCTACGGGATGTTCAATATTAATACTTAATACGAGTGCTTTTAAAAAGCTTCTGAAAGGAATCGGTAAACAGAATTTTTAACTACGATGATCAATAATACTAAATTTTCAAAGAAAATCCATCGTATTTATCGTAAAACAACATCATAATACGAAAACACTGTTTGGCGCGATACAAAAATCCAGAGAAAATTCTAATTCTGTTACGTATTATTCGCTTCCCTTACGATCATATTCTTTGGTCTACATGTGAAAAAAAGCTTACCAAGCTATTTGTTCAAGACACGTAGAAAATTCTTACTCTTCATATCTGAAATTCACTGTGCAAAACCAACGATAGCCGTCAGAAGGTTAGGGCGGTTTCGAGCAAAAAGAATCAACGAGAACGGTGTCAAATCTTGCGCGATTCCGCGCGGAACGGAAACGAGGGAGCGCGCGGTCGTTCCGGCTGAACTGCGGACCCGTAATTTACCGAGCGTTTTTAGCCTGGCCAGTCCCGTTGGATGGATGGATAACGAGAAAAGTTTTTCGCCCGGGACGCCTGCTGGTCTTTACATTACGCGCTGCAACTCGCTCGTTTCTCGTTCGCCTGGCTCGCTCCATTTCGCGCGATTGAGTGCTACAAGAGGAAAACGTCGCAATGTCAATCGTTTCGCTACGTCGGCGTAGCGCGTTGCCCTACCGATCTGTAAATACGATCGTTTCTAAGGGAAGATTTGCGAGAACGAGCTTGACCCGTTATTCGTTATTCGTTATTCGTTCCACGATCGTCATTCTTTCGCGGTTGAAAAAGAAAAGGTAGTAGAGCGATACGTTTGTTCGTCAGAATTCTAATTTCAAACGAGTTTTCCAAGGTAGCGAAATTCTGAATTGGCTCTTGACTCTGTTACGATCTTTGAATTTTTATGTTTCAAGAAGATGTTTAACGTACAATTGAAGCGAGAGTATACATATCGGTAGTAATGTTTTTATTTAGTAGTAACCGAAGATATTTTTTATTGCCAGGAAAAATATAATTGGATGGAAAATAAACGAAAGAGTGTTGCAGGATTAAAAATTGTTTGATTTTACGGGACACGTAGCGACTTTAAACTTTTGCTCGGTGATATATAAGATTCACATTCGGTTTATAATCTCGAGTTCGTAAGTCAGTTGATCTAAAAATATCCGATAGCTTGAAACGTCAATGACCGATATACTGATTTTCTATCAACGATCTCAAGTATTATCGAGCAAACGTTCGAGTGCTCTACGTTATCCGGCATAAAGGAGAAAGATTTAAAATTCAAAAACGACGATGCTTGCTATCGCCTGAATTGCTTAAACTCGCGGAAAGAGGGTCGGATAAAAGATTGAATAAAAGGTGCTCGACAATCGGCGGATACTTTTCACGCTCGCGAAATTGGCTGTCCGCTTTCGTCACAGTACTGGATTGCCTATAAAATCATTCGACGTCCATCGATCCTTTCCCTTGTCGATATGAATATCTATTAAACGCAATTCACGTCTCGCAGCGCGACGCGACGTGGCGATTGTCGCAGTAAACGTCAAGTTGGCGTCGTTTTTGCCGGTTGATTGACGTCGTAAAAATCCGACACGAATATTTCCTTTTCAAATGATAGACGCGACGACACCGATGTTTAAAAAAAACAATTCTCTGAAAAGCACACCTTTTATTTTGTATACACGCAGAGCGATGAAGTGTCGTTCGAGTGAAAGAAAAAAAAAAAAAAAAGAAAGAAAGGAATTGAATCGAGGATAATTGAAATGAACCGGTGAGTTTGTCCGGATGATGGAAGTAATATTGGTGAACTAAATTATGGAAAATATTTATTGCAGGACTGTTGTGTATGGATATGTATGACGCCTGTATTCGGTATGTTATTTACGTTTTATGTTTTCTATATGAAAAATTTTAAAAACTCTACAAATGCAATTAGAAGTTACTGACGTTCTATTGCGCTAGCGAACATAGTTATTGCGTGTCATTGCGATTCAATTGGCGAACTGTGATAAATATTTGGCTGAAATCGATAGACATTTTGTACGAGAATAAATTTGTTACGTAATGGAATTACGTCACGTGGAATTTTTATTGTAATTCGAAATAGCGATTGGACAGGATCTCGAAAAAGGGAAAATGTAGGGAAACTTCTCAAAGTATTTTAGTAAAGGAACATTTCAAATACGTATGCCAATTATCACGTCAAAATCATAAAATCGATGTAAAAGACTGATTTAGGAAAACTATTTAATCTACGCGTATATTTCTTGACCGGAAAAACGACATGGAAATTTTATGTTCATTGCCAAGGTGTTTAATAAATTAATTTGTTTCATAAATAAAGAAGTTATAGATCTAGAATCTTAAGTATACGATTTTATACGATTTCCTATACTAATCAGTACAATACATACAAGGGATACAGAAAACTCGTAACTACCCTGTGTGTTGCATTCTACTAATTCATAATTACACACGATGTCCTACGATAAACCAAGCACCCGTATCATCTTCGAAGATTCCAAAAAATTATTTTCAGCATTGGAACTTCAATTCTAATTTCCATCACGGTTCGTTCCACAGGATCAGAGTTTCGAGAACGAACAAAAACGACTAAAATACTCGCTGCAAGAAAGTAAGACGTTTGGAGGTGGAGAGAATTTTTCGAGTATCCATATTCGCGGTCTCGGATTCATATTTCCACTGCATCGGATATTCAAACTTTATTCCTAGTCCAGGTAACCATTTCGTTCGATAGTCTCTCCCACCCTTTGGGGCCAGTGTGCTTCGCCGCGCCGCTAAAATGGCAGAAATCGATGTACTCAAATATTCCATGAATACCGCGGCAAAGATTTCTGAGCTTAAACGCGATGCGATACATAGTTATCGCGTTGGGAAATTATTTATACGATCGCGTGCTTTACGACCAGGACACAGTGAATCTCCTCTCTTTATAGAGAATCCACCACCTTCACACGGATTTTTAACGCTTTAACGGGAATTTTATCCGCCGACTGATCCAGTTTTCGTGACGCAATCTGCGTTACAACGGACCCTTTCAGGCTCCCTACGTGCACAAGGGTTATGTATTCAATATGTAAACCATCTGATAGTATGATCGATCCTTCCTCCTTTCCTCTTTTATTTCCATTCTTCGGACGTACGAGTTGAGAAAACTTCGAATACGTTGCTTTTTATCTCCTACTCGATAGTATCGAGCGGGTAATGTTACTGTTGTTGGGATACTTGGATCTGTCCGAAAAGATGGAGTCAAAGAATAGTGCAGAGGAAAGAATCTTACCTCTGCAACAACTCGAATTTTGAGAGTAAAGCTGGTTTTAAAGCCAAGCTGTCAGAACCGAAGCAAATATGTCATGGTATATCTTTTGCACGGTGTAATAGATATTTCAAAACATAATTGTCTGTGTTTTTAATTGGTCTCAAATTGCGACGAAACGTGATTTCATCGTTAATTTTAAAGCCTTCTTTTCTCCGTACTTTAATTCAAACAAACTTCTCAAATTTTATAAAGATACACTCTCGATAATATATGGTTAAACTGAACAACGATACAAATATTCAATAGCTCCAAAAAATAATTAAATAATTAAGGATCGTATTGCTTAAAACCTTGCCCATCCGTTTGGCAGCCCTTGAAATCGATATTCGGCTGAGCCACAGGCTCGTTTGTTCGGACGAATGACTTTCGAAGAGAAGAAAATCGATACATACCTGAAGAATCCCACGTATCTGTCCGCTCTTGGTCTCGACGATGCGCGAAGCGTAGCGGATCTGCGTGGCAGCTCGCGATACCTCGCGACCGATCAACACGAGGATAATAATCAACACGAGGCAGCTTTTCGATCTGCTCAAGGACCTCGTGACCAGCGGCCTCTTCCTGGCCGCCGGCTGGCATGGCAAGAGCATGACAGCATTTGCTGGCGGCCACTCGAAGCGACGCCAGCAGCATAACCGTCGAACACGACTTCAGCCACGGCCTCGAAGGTCTGCCGACCGCTCGCCGAGATCACCTCCGCTTAATTCTAAACATTCCAAATAATTTCGCTTTTCAACAAATATTTTGTTACGTATCGGTTATCGTATTAATTTTTTCTATTCGCACAGGCTACAGCGTAATCGTAATTCTGTACCAACGTTATTCAATCTTTTTCGCGTCATGACACACGTAAATTAATTACCAGAACTAGTTACTTGCAGTAATAATGGTTTAATGTACAATATAAAATTGTTTCATATAGTATACCATAAAGCCTAACGTCATAACGTTTCCAATAAAAGCACTATTAGTAAAACGAAAGGGCTATAATTTCATAAATTTTCTCCATAAATATACTTCCAATTGCATTTACGCCAACAATTAACTAAGATCATCTTCGTTCCATGAGATGCTCGATTTGTTTGAAAAAATAACCCGCGGCAATCTTTTCCACGCGTCTTATAACTCCGTCAAGATTGCATCGAGAGACTTACCTCAGCCGTCACCGGAAGCGATACAATGTTCTGGAGGTACTTTCAATCAGCGGGACGAGTCTCGACTTATTTTGTAGGCCATGCAACGTTCTTCGCCAACGAATCGCTTCGTAACTTCGTTATGCAAAACGTCTTTGAGTAGTTGCAGCTCGCGTGGCCCGCGGCTGAGATTCAGCCAGCCACTTCTGCTTCTTTTTCGCCTCTTCCTACCTTCCTTTCCTAACCCTCTCTTTCGGCTGTGCAAGTTAAATTGCACTCAAAACATCCCTCGAACACAGGAGGGAAGAACATGGCCCAGCCTGAATACCTTTCTCCCGTTTCCATGAGAATTCTCCTGGCTGCACGATCCTGGTCGTGGTTCTTGCCGAAATCGACGTGGCTCTTTCTGAATCGCTAAAACCGAGCGGCGATCTGAAACCAAGAGAAGGCGAACGTGAGTCCAGTTTTATGTAGAAGAAGGGATGTTAGGGGGGAGGGAGGTGAGAAGCTTGATCAGAGGGATGCCCTGAGGGAAAGCAAGTTTTCTCGGAGCAATCAGTGCCACTCCATGCTTGTCTTTTCCATTCGATCGCCATTCTCATTCTCAACCAGCTGTACATATCTGCAGTATGTTACTTTCCCTTCTCCAAGCTGGATTTCTCTATTTTTTTTTAAATAAATCTCGATAATTTGAGATTCGGGACAACGCGTGTCCGAATTTCCAATGAAAGTCGAAGCTTCTGGTAACTACAGATGTTAGACGCGGTTACATCGATGGATGTCGTTACTAAACGCTCAAACTTACAACTTCGCTATATCGGTCCTACCGACTATACGTAGGCTTGCGACGAGTAATCTTTCGCGCTGCGAGATAAATCTTTAAGGCTGACAAGCTGCTCCGGATCGTGGTGGAAGATTGGACGAGTTCCGAGCGAAAAGAGCAAGATTTGCCCGTACCGGATGCTTCGTCTTCTCGTAAGTAGCGATTTCAAACGTTTCGTGAAAACAATTTTCGCGACGAATAGACCGAGAATGTTCATGCAAACCTTGATAAATATAATTGAAACATTTACACTTACTAAATACTTCTACTTAGAACGAATATTACATTTTATGTATTTTATATACGTTCGTATATCACGTACATTTAGCGCAGTCTTGTACCTTTAACTTCTTCATAAATGCACAAAACTCCGTAGTCTAATGATAACTACGTAGGATATTGTGCGTGTATTACAACGTGCTTATTTTCATTCGTGATTGTTTCTTTGTAAATTTGGATTTCGTACGTACGAATAAATAAACTTAATTATTTTATGGTAATTTGCAAAATTTAAATTGGATGTTATTAAGCCTTTGTAATATCTTCCTTTGGCAGACGAGAGGAAAGTAGGAATTATAAAGTGGACAAACGAGAAGCGAGTGTACGTAATAAATAATATTCGTACGTATTCATTAGTTGCGTATCGGTAAATGAGAACTGAATTCTACGTTTCACAGTACAACAATCGTTAATTGTTTTAAACGTCAGTGTTTGAACAAGAGGCGAATTTTAACTGGATCGTAATTTCAATTATTAGAATGCTTCGAGCCAGATAGATTTACAAGCGATTCCGTAAAAGCTTTCGTTCGAGCTTTTTCTTGTTACCTTTGCAAGTCTGTCATTACATAATTAAATTAATACAATGCGATGCAGATAAAGAGTTAAAGAGTTAAAAAAAAGGATTTAACAATCAGGCACCTTACCTTCTTTTCATTATTTTCCTCTAATTAATTAATTAACTCTCCCACGGTCGTCGATAGGTCTTTTTACATTCAGGAAGTAATTTCTTTCCCTTTATCCTCGCTTCTAATTTTTCACGAGAATAAAACTTTTGACACGTATTATTTCTTGTATTATTTTATTACATACTTATTACTTACATTTAGCGTTCTTGTCTTTCAAATACATCACAGACTAGTTGATAAAACATTTATTTTCATTTATTCGTCGTGAGAGATTTTCTTTTTTAATTCTAAGAAAATTCTTCCGAAATTCACTGATCCTCGATTACGTGGTATTCGCGTGTTCATCGAAAATTCCAGATAAAGGCGTACCTACGTAGTTAAGGGTGCATTCGAGTGTAAAGAATGAGTGAGTCCGCGAGAACACGATTTGGAACCGTTATTCATGCCGCTAACAAAACGATTTGTCAACTTTATCGTTAATGTAACTTCTTGCGAGTTTCATAGACCTTTCAGGCTTCGTCCAGTGATAAAAAGAAACGTCGCGTGTCTCCTTCTCGTGGTTTAACATTCCCTATAGTCCCTTCGAACACGATACCATCCTGGGAGAAATTTATTATTAATCGAACTCGAACTTTTTTCACTTGTATCATGAACGATTAAGCTGGAACGCATGCAAATACCTGGAGTGTTTCGCGTTAACGGAGGGAGACTCTTTGAGAATCCTAATGGATTTTCTTCTAAAGGACCAGCATCGTTCTCAGCTAGCCGCAGAATGGAAAAATCTCTTTGATGCTCGAGAAAACAATCTCTTTTCCGGTGAGATCGGGCTAATGATTCTGGTTTTCTTGAAAAATATGTGGAAAAGCGCGTATAAAACGGACACGACTCTCAAAGCTTTGATGGTGTTTCAGGGTTTAAGGGAATTCTGAAAAGTTGTACATAAGTACGGCGGGATATTGCACTGGTAAGCGAGGTTTTTAGCTCTTCAAAGCGAATCTTCATGGAGAACACCTGTTTTCCGGAAGTTAATACGTACTAAATAGAATTTCCCATCAGACTGGTGCATTAATTTGCAAATTCTTACATATAATGCGAATATATAAATGTTAACGACAATATTAATTTCTTTAGAATATTTCGAATCGATTGCCATCGTGATATTATTTAACTTTAAAACCGATCTCAAAATTTATGTAAAGACTACAAGGTGCCCATTACAAACATATATGTACCTACTTGATAAAGAAGATAGTCTACGGTATGAATTAAGCGAAATGGAAATTGTTTAGAGAAATTGCAAAATATTTCGTATAGCATACACAACATGGACCTACAAATTACAAGTGTTTAAATACTTTCATGAGCCAGTGCATATAACGCATTATCAGTTGTATTAATGAAATAACATAGAACGCGCATGATGTGTCGTCGGTTTCAAATGGGTTAATGAACGATCTTCGTCCAACTCTCCATCGCGCCCTTTTAATTCAATTGCACTCCCATTGGCGCGTTGACGAGCCATCAGAAAGGGAAAGCAGTTCGCCTAACGATTTGATCGAGGGAAACAGGATTGAGGCAGCTGAACGCATTTCCGGCCAAGTCACCGAGGGGACGAGCCCGCCGGTCGAGGAATCGAAGTTCCGCTAATTTAATTCCGAGTCTCAATTATCGGTCGCGTCGGATTCCCTGAGCGGCTCTAACTTTCAAGCCTCTGCATCCCCGGATAGAGGGGGTTGGTTTGAGCGCGCGTAATACAGCCGCGAGATCCTGCCCCTGTATTCCGCCACTTTATCTTGGGATTGACGTTTCATCCACGGAAATCGACAGCCCGAGAACCGACGGGATTGCTTTGCGGCCGCATGCTCGCCGGGGAATAAAGGCGAAAGAAACAGCAACAAAATGGTGCAAAACCCGAGGAAACAGCGGAAGCAAGGCGAATGGGAGCGGGAAGATTGTTGTTCTGCGGGGAAATTTGAAGCTGACTCGAAGGAAAGAGTGATGGGATATGGCTAAGGAAGAATACTCGTGACAAGATTCTTGGCTGACGTCTTCGTGGAAAACGAATTTCATGTTTGTGATTAACTGCCGATGTTTATGTACGCTGGCTTAAAATAGTATTTGAACTTTTACTACAGCAAATTTATTTATAAAGAATATATTATGTGCGTTATAGGAAACATTTGGAAATTTTAACGATAAAATTTAAAAAATTACTAAATACGTTATCTTTATCGTAATGTAAGAGTTTCGAAACATAAAGTCTTGTTTATAACAAGATATATTTTTAGCTGAAGGTAATTAAGGAAAGTTGATGTAATTATTATTTTAAAATTGATAATGATTATGAGAATGAGAGAACGTGTACCACCCTGGAAAAATTCTATTGCAATTTTCCGCAAAAATGTTAAAACGTGTGCAACGTGACCAATGCCACCAACAAAGTGGAGTATTGGTAATTTGATTTACGGTCGGCATAAATTTTACAATTCGTCAATTCAGCAGTCTCACTGGTGCTTTTCTCTTTAGCGAGACTATTAAATTATCTTTTTTATTGTGACAATAAAGTTGAAATGATAGCGCGTTTTACAATTCGAACAAAATACTTTCCATTAAATATTGCCGTCTATAAAGTGTTTGAATGATTCGGAAGAGGAGCGGGTCGATATTCAGTACGAAGTTGGCAACGCATGCGCCTCGATTATGTCTCGTATCGAGCAACTTCAGGGCACTGGCACACCACAGTGCTACTGAAGCAATTGGGAGGGGAGGGTTTTTCTGTCAATAAAACCTCTTCTGTGATTCTTCTATAAGAGAAATTCTTTTTTATGTAAATAATCGAAACGCTAACATTCCTGAACGAATTGCCAGAATATGTAAGTACTTATATATGTGACAAATTTTTCCCTGAAATTCATATCCAGTGTTTTTGACGTACCATAGATGTCAAATTAAGACTTTCCATGGATACATTTTTCATCCGTTCTTCTAGTAGTTCTTTACACTACGATTTTAGTATAAATTTTGCGCATCGTATTGTAAATTTTGCACTAAACTCTTGCTTTAATTTACATACTTTTGTTTGATAACATAACCTCTATCACGTATTTTCCATACTCGGTTTATCGAACGTTCGCACTTGTCATTCCTTTCTCTTCTTCTTCGTAATTTCACATTTTTATTAAAGATTGGCATATTAGGATAACGGTTAGGTTTTTCTTAGTTGCAGTATAACAAATTTTCAAGATGTCGACGTCTGCGATATATATTTTAGACGTGAAGGGGAAGGTTTTGATCTCACGAAATTATCGTGGAGACATAGAAACGGGTGTTATAGAAAAGTTCATGCCTCTCGTAATGGAACGCGAGGAGGAGGGCAACCTTACTCCGATTATACAAACCGCAGAATGCACATATGCATATATAAAGTACAATAATTTGTATATCGTATCCACTACAAAGAAGAATGCAAACATTTCCTTAGTATTTGTATTCTTGCATAAACTGGTGCAAGTGATGCAAGAGTATTTCAAGGAATTGGAAGAAGAAAGCATACGAGATAATTTTGTAGTCATCTATGAGCTTCTAGATGAATTAATAGACTTTGGGTATCCGCAAACCACGGATAGTAAGATATTACAAGAGTACATTACTCAGGAAGGTCATAAGCTTGAAATTCAACCGCGCATTCCCATGGCTGTGACTAATGCCGTATCCTGGAGATCAGAAGGTATAAAGTACCGTAAAAATGAAGTGTTTCTAGACGTGATAGAGTCTGTGAATCTTCTTGCAAATGCTAATGGAAATGTTTTAAGTTCCGAAATTGTGGGTGCAATAAAGATGAGAGTTTATTTGTCTGGAATGCCAGAATTAAGACTCGGTCTTAACGACAAAGTGTTGTTCGAATCTACAGGCCGTGGCAAGTCCAAATCTGTCGAATTGGAAGATGTGAAATTTCATCAGTGTGTCAGACTGTCTAGATTCGAGAACGACAGAACAATTTCATTTATTCCTCCCGATGGAGAGTTTGAATTAATGTCTTACAGACTGAATACACACGTAAAACCTCTGATATGGATCGAATCTGTCATTGAGAGGCATGCCCACAGCAGGGTAGAGTACATGGTAAAAGCGAGATCGCAATTTAAGAGACGTTCTACGGCCAACAATGTAGAGATAGTGATTCCAGTACCCAACGATGCAGACTCTCCCAAATTTAAGACTACCATCGGTAGTGTTAAATATTCACCAGAGCAGAGTGCAATAACTTGGTTCATTAAGTCGTTTCCTGGTGGTAAAGAATATTTGATGAGGGCACACTTTGGTCTACCATCTGTCATTGGGGAGGACGTGGAAGGGAAGCCACCGATTCAAGTAAAATTTGAGATTCCGTATTTCACTACTTCTGGAATCCAAGTTCGTTATTTGAAAATTATAGAAAAGAGCGGGTATCAGGCACTACCATGGGTGCGGTATATCACGCAAAATGGAGATTACCAGCTGAGGACGAATTAAACGTAAGAAATTTATGAAGGAGAAAGGCAGAATTTTTGACACGTTACGTTAATGTTAATCAGAAATGCAAAGGTGAAAACTAGTCGGTTTGCTACGCTTAGTATGCTCCCGAATGTTTACAATTAATTTTATGGTAATTTTCGGAAACGATCGTGATCTGTATAGAAATTAAGATCTTGTAGAATAAAGCTAGAATTTGCGATACTGACCAATAATTTATCGTCATTGAACTTTATTTGACGGTTTTAGTGTAATTTTAATCTTTTTTGCAGTTTTAATACTCCCTAATATTTTGTACATTTTCTTCATGTTTTGTATATAATTTCTTAGGAACATTTTCAATATTCTTCTCTCGTACTACCGTAAATCTTGCGCAAAGGCGATGTACTTAATTTATCGACTGTACGTTTTTTCCCATTCCATATTGCAAATATGTACTACAAATAGTATTTTCCACATACAGGGGCAACTATAGTATACATTAAATTACCCAATATAAAAAAAGAGAAGAATTGTAAATATGTAGGAAACCATGATATTTGAATGTCTTCGTGGAATTGTTAACGAATTATAGGCATTTTCCGGTATTAATATATGTGTAAGTTCTAATAAGTATTACAAGTTTATAATTGTATATCAGTATGACAAGAGATAATAATGTTGTTATTATTGTAAACAATGTATTAGTAATTTAAGACATTGAGATGTATTAAATTTTTAATAGAAACTCTCTATGTTTTTTCTTATTATCCCCAATTTTCTTATTATAAATCCCAATTTTTCATTAAGTTTTAGACACAGTATCCAAAATCAAAGTTCATCATGAAACTAAATATGATTTTATTAAAGATTTGTAAGTTCGAAATCCTTTTATCTGCTAAATCACTTCAAATTTTTTTTAGATTTAATTCGATGGAGCTACATTCCTTCTGTGCACATTTTACTCTTTCATTTCGTACCTTAACATATAGACCGTTTATTTACCATCTCCTGTCCACGACCGACTATTTACTCAGTTGAAGGAAATCACGTCTGAAGAAAACTGTAGAAGATTTGTAGAGGAACAGAGAGAAAATTAGAATGGAGGGACAAGAAGGAGGAAAGAAAATGCATTCCCTAGAGGTGGAAGAGTTGCTATCCTCTACTTCATTGATAATTTGACTTTATAATCGAGACGGTCTCGTTCAATTTGGATGGAATTTCTCGCGGAATTTCGTGCAAACAGTGCTGGGATTCAGGACGAGTCGATCGCCCTAGTAAATATCTCTTTCTCGTAGCTGGATTCGGACGAGATGCAGACGATCTAGAGTCAATCAAATAAACCATCTCCAAGTTAACGATTATTACGGAAGGAGGAAACAACATTTGTCCATCTATACGGCAAATACATTTGTGCCGTTTGCTAGCGATCGGTTACGTTCTCTCTTACGGTGAAATTTCTGATTTCGTTGATGAGACTCGGTCAGCAGTTTTCGGGTTCTCCATACGTTGGCTCTTTCCTCTATTTTTCCCTCTCGGATAAAATAGCGAAAGAGATTGGTTAACGTGCGAAAACACTTGATGCAGCGTAATTGTTATCGTGAAAACAAGCTGGCTGCACGGATTTTTAAATGTAAACACATTGTTTTTCGATTTAATCTATTTACTCGCTTGTTTCGAGCAGTGTTTTTTTAAATAGGAAAATCAAACTAACACGCGTTCTTTATGCGATTCCCTGTACGAGTAATTTTAGTGCCATGGTTTATATATTTCTGTATCACTTTTATTAATTCGTTGAATTCATCGTTTCTGAACTTCTATTATATAATATTTTTGTCTGTGATGCTACTGTTTTACTTTTATTGCGGATATTACATATATGTGATATATTTCTTTTATTATTCTTATTATTTACGACATCGTCACTTTTTGATTTCAGGTATATTCTCGTTTATGGTATCGTTGGTTTGTACCTATTATTGATATACGAAAAATATACTTTTTTTTTATTATTCTTATTATTTCTTTTACTGCTGGAATCCTCTATTTAGTGTCTTTACACTGCACTGTTCCACAAGCCAAGCATTATTTTTTCTTTCTTTATTCAGCTTTTAGAGTGGAAAATTGTCCAGATGAAATAACGCAAGATTTGTGTTATCGTTTTATTATATAAAAATAAAATTCAAAATATAATAAAATGTAACTACAAAAATAGTCTTTATAAGCTATCGTTTGTTTAATTATGGTTTGAAATTTTAACTCCTCGATTTTGCGTACTTCTAGTCAGAGTTTGTCGCGTTGTATCTTGCACCTTGTACCTGTGTAAAAATTCAAGATCCTAGGATGGCTTTGTAGTGTACATTTTTAATCGTGAAAAGCACATGTGCGATACACTAGTGACTGCATTGCCAGATTTTCATAACGTTAGATATCAAATTTCAATAAAATTCAATGAAAGGAAAGATGAAGAGGATTCGATCGATAGAACTTTTTTCTCGGAAGCCCTCTTCACGGTTTAAGTCACGGTTTTATACTTTATCGGTAGAACGACATCGTAAATTACATTTTAATTAAAATTGAAAGGCTTCGATCGTTGTACGCAGTTTCATCGAGAGGAAGGGGTAACAGCGACCGGTCGGTTCCCGCACCATCTTCTACTTTCCGTTCTCCTTTCAAAGCTCACGTAGTCAAACGAGGTTCAGTTACCTCTCCCTCGTCCTTTTATACTTTATAGCGAGCGTACCGCACCATGGGGTCATCGATGCGCTTTTGTGCCGAACAATTGCCTACTTCGGTGCACTACACTTTTATTACGTAACACCGATGGCCATTGTGCTCCTACGTAACGTTGGAATTCGCGAACCTGGTAGATTTTTTCTTGAAACATCGCGTCAAGCTTATACCTCCTTTACTTTGCTGTATGTTCGAAAATTACGTCTTGAATTTAAAAAATTAATGAAATCTGAAGAATTAGAATATTACAGTAGTCAGAGACCAGAAATAACAGTCATTTTGTAAGGTTTTGTGAAAAATGTTATCGTCAAATGTGATTTTTGTTTAAATGGACCAAAAATGATGTTATTTTTTGTTTATTTGAGTCTAATAGTTAAATGTTCGTATTGTTACGAGATATAGTAATATTTAAATTTTTATATTGCTATTTATTTAGTTTCCAGAAAATATTGACAAGTATATGCTGCGCAGTATGTACAACAAAACTGTTTTCCAATCGTTATTTCCGCAGAATAATAGGTACATATATTTGGATTAATATGATTTTAATGAAAAGTTATACATAAACAGAATATCAATTTATTAGTAACTTTTATAATCCAAGATTTAAAGTGTTCTTACGAAACTCGTAGTTATAACTATTAATTTATGATCGCGGTGTACCGTTTTCGTATTTGTGAAGAACTTTTTAGATAAAAATTACTAAATAGGCTATGAGGAATGATAAGGTTTACGACAACATATTTTTAGTCGAAGATAAGATAAAATGCTTAGAATAAAATTACAATAATTACGATTACCTTAGAAAAATTCTATTGGTAATTATGATTACCTTAGAAAAATTCTATTGTAATTTTATGCAAAAGTGTTAAACCACGAAATATAATGCGAAACTGAGCGGAAATATCAATAATTTGATTTAAGGTCGACATGAATTTTTTAATTCGTCAATTCAGCAGTAATCATCTACGCTTTCTTTCTGGGAGTATTACAAATTACCCTTTTCTATTAATAAAACCAATAAAGTTGTAAAGATAACGATCTGACAATTTTTAAATGAAAACAAGGGAAGAGAGTAAAGATAGCAGTAATAGAAATAGAAGTTAGCAACGCATGCGCCTCGATTACGGCTCGCACCTCGTACGTTCGTAGCGAGCAACTTCAGGTAGTGCCACAGTGGCACTCAAGCAATTGGGAGGGGCTGTCTCTTTTTGTCAATAACATCTTTTCTGTTATTCATTTATAAGAGAAATTATCTTCGATGTAAATAATATAAAGGTTAACATTTCTTCAGGAATTGCAAGGACACGTAGTAAGTACTTATATATGTGACAAATTTTTCCTTGAAATTCGTATCCCGTGTTTTTGACGTACCATAGATGTCAAATTAAGACTTTCCATGGATACATTTCTCATCTGTTCTTCTAGTAGTTCTTTACACTACAATTTTAGCATAAATTTTACGCATCGTATTGTAAATTTTGCACTGAACTCTTCCTTTAATTTACATACTTTTGTTTGATAACATAACCTCTATCACGTATTTTCCATACTCGGGTTATCGAACGTTCGGATTTGTCATTCTTTTCTCTTCTTCTTCGTAATTTCACATTTTTATTAAAGATTGGCATATTAGGATAACGGTTAGGTTTTTCTTAGTTGCAGTATAACAAATTTTCAAGATGTCGACGTCTGCGATATATATTTTAGACGTGAAGGGGAAGGTTTTGATCTCACGAAATTATCGTGGAGACATAGAAACGGGTGTTATAGAAAAGTTCATGCCTCTCGTAATGGAACGCGAGGAGGAGGGCAACCTTACTCCGATTATACAAACCGCAGAATGCACATATGCATATATAAAGTACAATAATTTGTACATCGTATCCACTACAAAGAAGAATGCAAACATTTCCTTAGTATTTGTATTCTTGCATAAACTGGTGCAAGTGATGCAAGAGTATTTCAAGGAATTGGAAGAAGAAAGCATACGAGATAATTTTGTAGTCATATATGAGCTTTTAGATGAATTAATAGACTTTGGGTATCCGCAAACCACGGATAGTAAGATATTACAAGAGTACATTACTCAGGAAGGTCATAAACTTGAAATTCAACCGCGCATTCCCATGGCTGTGACTAATGCCGTATCCTGGAGATCAGAAGGTATAAAGTACCGTAAAAATGAAGTGTTTCTAGACGTGATAGAGTCTGTGAATCTTCTTGCAAATGCTAATGGAAATGTTTTAAGTTCCGAAATTGTGGGTGCAATAAAGATGAGAGT
Organism: Bombus soroeensis; assembly: GCA_014737365.1. Classification (NCBI taxonomy): domain Eukaryota; kingdom Metazoa; phylum Arthropoda; class Insecta; order Hymenoptera; family Apidae; genus Bombus; species Bombus soroeensis. Next base: position 2,311,774 of record JACXIL010000236.1, read on the forward strand.
TTATTTGTCTGGAATGCCAGAATTAAGACTCGGTCTTAACGACAAAGTGTTGTTCGAATCTACAGGCCGTGGCAAGTCCAAATCTGTCGAATTGGAAGATGTGAAATTTCATCAGTGTGTCAGACTGTCTAGATTCGAGAACGACAGAACAATTTCTTTCATTCCTCCCGATGGAGAGTTTGAATTAATGTCTTACAGACTGAATACACACGTAAAACCTCTGATATGGATCGAATCTGTCATTGAGAGGCATGCTCACAGCAGGGTAGAATACATGATAAAAGCGAGATCGCAATTTAAGAGACGTTCTACGGCCAACAATGTAGAGATAGTGATTCCAGTACCCAACGATGCAGACTCTCCCAAATTTAGGACTACCATCGGTAGTGTTAAATATTCACCAGAGCAGAGTGCAATAACTTGGTTCATTAAGTCGTTTCCTGGTGGTAAAGAATATCTGATGAGGGCACACTTTGGTCTACCATCTGTTATTGGGGAAGATGTAGAAGGAAAGCCACCGATTCAAGTAAAATTTGAAATTCCGTATTTCACTACTTCTGGAATTCAAGTGCGTTATTTGAAAATTATAGAAAAGAGCGGGTATCAGGCACTACCATGGGTGCGGTATATCACGCAGAATGGAGATTATCAGCTGAGGACGAATTAAACGCAAGAAATTTGTGAAGGGAAAAGACATTTTTAACACGTTACGCCAATGTTAATCGTAGATATAAAAGTGAAAACTAGTCGGTTTGCTACGCTTGGTACGCTTCCGAATACATTTACAATTAAATTTATGGCAAGTTTCGGAAACGATCGTGATCCGTATAAAAACTGAGATTTTATAGAATGTAAAACTAGTGTTTGCGATATTGACTAATAATTTATCGTTATTGATCTTTATTTGACACACTTAGTAGAATTTTAATTCCTTTTGCAGTTTTCACACTTTAACATTTTTTCCGTGTTCTTCATGTTTTGTATATAATTCTTTAGGAACACTTGCAATAAATTCCTCTCATAGTACTATAAACTATGCAAATGCAAAGTATGTACTTAATTTACTAGTTGTAATACGTTTTGATCCTATGTTATAAATGTGTATTCCAACGAAATTATCCAATGTAAAGAAGAAAAAGAAAAATTGTAAATATATAGAAAATTATTGTATTTGAGTATTTTCATGGAATTGTTAACGAATTAATAGGCGTTTTCCCGTATTAACATAATCTGTAATAGTATTATAGACTTATTATTGTATGTCAGTATGACAACGAATAATAATATTGTTTTTATCGTAATAATAATTTAAGATACACAGAAGATTTATTAAATTTTTAACAAAATCTGTCTATGCTTTTTTTATTATCTCGAAAAGTCCGTCTTTTATTGTTTCAAAAACCAGCAGTTTTATGAGAAGCAAAATTTCAGTTCAAAAGTTTTTTCTATTATTTATTATCAAGTACATATTCGATATTTCCTTTAAAACTGACCTGACTCGCTCATCAATTTTACTTTCTTATAATCCAGAAGAAAAGAACACATTACGTTCTAAAAGAAACATCATAATAAATATAAACCATTTCCTCCTATGTACTCGCTTAATTCAACTTTGATAAAATCTACATTCGCAAGGTCTCGAATAAACCTGACTATCGAGTTGAGTGGAAATCGTTCGAAGTTAAAAGGCTGCCTACCTATGAAACTGCTATTCGCAAAAAGGGTATATCGCGAATTCGTTTGATAGCTTCGAAGGGAATCAAAGACGGTGGTAAAGAAAAATCGAGAAAACATTACGCTCGATGTGATGTTTCCCTTGGAAAATCTGTAAATATTCTACTGTGGACTACGTTGAATCGCGCGAACAGACGGTAGGACACGGAAACCCGATTAGAGCGAAATGCAGCGAGTCTTTTTTATTCGCGCGGTCGCGACACGGTCACGCTATGCAAATTTCGGTGGTGTGCACGCTGTGTAATAATTTTATGGAAATTGCTGATCCTGCAAGGAATTTCGAAACGCATCTCGCCAGAGTATATACGTGCACAAACGTATCGGAAGAAGATGAAGAAAATAAAAAAGAAAGGTCATCGAGAACAACCAGACCGACCCGTTCTACATCTTAAAGGAATTCTTTATATTTATTTGGCAATTTTTAAGAATTCTTCTCTTAGCTTGGCTATCGTGACTAGAACGTTGAACAAGTTCTACAATGGTTTCGTTACGTGGTTTGTGTTATGTATTAGATACGTGCAAGGAACTGATAACGACTCTCCGTTATCGCGGGATAAAGTATTTTTGAATAATTTTACCGCGTATTATGCAGCTCTTTGTGTACATGAGAATTCTTATGGACTGGTTTTTCACCAGAAACTTGAATGTGAAGTTCACTTTTTGTCAACAACGGTATTAACGCAAAGTATTAAACATTAAAATATCGTCCTTTGATTGTAACATTGTATTAAAATCAGAAAATCAACAAAAACGTACTTGCAGTGACGTTTCTCTTCTGTAATCTTCGATTGATGTTTTCTCTTCGAAAGAACGAAAGCATCAAAATTTCTCGATTGATCTAATTATTTTACGTATCTTAATATTATCTACGGCCTATGATTTACGTCCTAAACATAATTCTCACTAGACAACACAATAAATATTCTTGGGTACGTCGGTTATTTCCCTTTTCTCCTTTTTCATCGCTTTGCATCTGCAATTTGTGTATCAATTCGCAACATCGGCTAGCACATCGAAGAATATTTACGACAACACGTTTATTCGAAATTTCCTCCTATGGTATGCGCGTTTATATACTCACACATACATACATATTTATAATAGTACGAGCATGCACCTGTATTATATCGCAGTCTTCGAGTAAAGATGTGATCAATAAAGGTTAATGTATACTCCACGAGTGCTCCATGGGCAACTGCAATTTTCAGCTTATCGGTTCGCACGGTGATGCTTCGAAAGAGAAATCTATATATAAATTCTTTATTATACCACAAAGAAGGGTAATTTATAGTTGAGATCCGTTATCGTGGTGTTCGTGATACGGATGGATAGGTGGACCATCTTGCACAATTATTATCAATTAACGACTTATCAGCGAAATTTTACAAGTCACAAGCTACGAATTACGAGTTTGTGGCAACTCAAGCTTCCTTAAATTTTATATTCAGTCACGTTTCGTAACGTATAACGCTTCTATTGGACGTTCTGTTAATATTATAATTAATTACTCTTTAAAAAATGTATATTAAGTATCTTCTTGAAATCAAGTCACTCGAACTCAAACAGCTTGGATTCAAGTAATTTGACTATTCTGAGCGAGTCTTAAGGAATCTCTTACTCTCCTTAATTAAAATATCTTATCTACGATTGTCAAATTGAAGAAAACTTCAAAGGCGCTTTTAGCTATCCGAGGAAAAAGAGTTTATTCCTTTCCCTTGGTTGAAAGCCAGAGAACATGGGAAACTATAAATATTTTAAAATATCTTGACCAACGAAAAAATAGTAAATAGCAGGGTTTAACTAAAGGGGATAAAACATGTCGATATTTTCATTTGGAAGATGATATTACCTGCTTCGTACACGTTGTTCATATTGTGTATGTTGAAAAATGCTGAGAGAAAGCATGCAAAACCGGCGAGCCATCCGAAACCCATTAAGGATTGCAAATTATTGGAGCGAAATGATTCTTTCGTTTCTTTCCCTTAACCTTTTTTCCTTTCCTTTTTGTTTCTTAAATTGAAGCGTCGCCTTGCGAAGTTGTTTCGTGAAATTGTTTTTCTATCGAAGGATTATTATTTCCTTTATCGTTAGAGCTACTAGACTTGTAATATATCTATATATAATTAAATATACCGTGTAGATATTGAGACAAATTACTATACGTATATGTAGTATCGGAAAAGGGAGATACAGGCTTACTCTATATATTTAGATTGGAGCCTAAGGAATAAACTAAGAGTCTTAAGAGCGCTGGGGAAGAGAAAAAGAGAAAGAGAGAGTGTAAATGAGAGAGTATGCTTTGGTGACGTAAAAACTAAATGAGCGAAGAAGTGGGAGAAGAGTGCGAGGGTCGAGGGTCAGCATTTTTTGATCTGCGAAGCAGAAGCTGTGAGTGTTGGTATACGACGTACGGAGATATTGTAGTCAGTTTTTGTATTGTAAAATAGAATTAAACTTCACTTTAAATAGAACATCCTTCCTTATCCTTACTCTAGAAGAATCACACATCGAAAGATACTACATATATATTCATAAAGTATTGGAAATACAAAATTAATCATCATAATATTCTCCAAAGAAAATTCATTGAACCAATACAGATATTATATATTATTGTAATATCGGGGCAAAACCATGAGTAATTAAGAGGGTCTACTCGACTAAAGGACATGTGCGGGCCAGGTATACCGGAGCCAGGATATAAAAGGTAGCCGATAGTGAGTTGAGGGGCTTTAGCGTTGCCAGTATCACACGCTCAAGAAGCCCACACGCTTAGAAACAGTAATAGGATAGGCTAAATACCATCCTGCATACCACAATAACCAAATAGTAACGAAATAGGCGCCTCCGAGACAAACTAAACGACACCCCCTCCAGAGGAACTAAAACCACAGTATAAGAACCCTCCAAAGTAAGCGCTCGAATCAATCTGTTAAAATATATTGACCCAGTCTCTTGTAACGCTTTGGAACACTTTGAACCGTCACTCTGTTGGATTTGCATAATAAATTCTGTTATTATATATAAACTTCAATTTCTTCATCTTATTCGTGAAACGTTCGAACTGCGACGCGAGGAGATCTCCGACGATCTATCGGTTTCGTGATTTATTGTGTCTCCGACGTGACACCAGCGGGGCTTTAGCGTTGTCGGGCTTTTAGTGTGTTGTCAACGGGCTTTAGTGTTGCCAGCGTGATCAGAGAGTATCGTCAGCATTGTCGAAGAGTGTCGTCAGCGTTGTCAATGAGCGTGGTCGGCGTGAAAGAGAGCCGTTGTGACGAGACGAGTTAGTGACGAATGATGACTGAGCATCATACTTGATTTTGTGTTGGCGTCAACGATATTGAAATAAATCATATCGTTACCAAACTAACTAACACTATGTCTTATAATTTATCCTGTATTTTACTCTACATTTATCTTTACTAAAAATACACTTACGTAAATACCGTATCTCCATCGCGTCTCTCAATTAAACTCACATCAATAGCACGAAAGACCATCTGTCATTTATTCAAAGATTTGCCAGATAAGAACAACGAGCATCAAACGTATCCGAAATGTAAGAGCGTAATCCTCAAGTACGCGCAAGCAATCTCGCGTAAGCCACGATCAAACACTTAGGCCATATGATTATCAGCGTGAAAACGAAGGAGATCGATTCGAATTAAGAATCTGTAATCTCCCTTTGAGCGGTGATGCGTGCCACTCGTCGCTTGATCGATCTTACGGAGGAGATAGAGGTTGAGGCTCGATTTCATGGTTCCCCTTTCAACCTTAACGTTCCTTTAATAGAAAAAGCAAATTCACCGAGGAAATCAGACTGGAAAGTGGCGGCGAACGAGGTACGAGGTACGCGTGCAACCCCTTAGGGGATCGGTTGCACACGTCTCGTGGAGCATCGGCCTCTCGATCGGCCCCGGAATTGCCCTGGGATTCTACGGGAATTCTGGCGAGGCCGATTTAAAAGTTGCATCCGAGATCCTGTCGCGAGATCCATGGCAGACGTCTGGTCGTCTCCGCCGCAGGATATTAAAACTTCGCGGGGAAATATATAGCGGTTGTCAGGTCGACTGGATACGTCGGGGGACGAATAAAAATGCGACTTATAGCGCAGGCTGGAGAATAAGAAAAAAAAAGAAGGACGGCCAAAGTTGCGTTTTTCTCGAGGGACTCGCGGCTACGACTGCAAAACTCGCCGGAAACAGAGATTTAGACGGTGTCGTTGTTGGGATTGAGGATACTGCTACTCCGAGGACTTGATCGTGTAACGATACCAGAGATGTTTTATGTTAGTAAATGAAAATATTTGACATCGCGATGGTTCACTTGAGAGGATTCATGGCGGTGTTTAGGGTGTACGTGATTTTGGAAAAAGTGTATCGAGTCGAATGGATTGGAAGAAAGTTCTTTTTAAATTTTGTTAATAGCCCGCTGTTACCGAAACAAGAGCAAAAATGGAATTAAATTCGTTGGAAATGTTTCGAATTCTTCGCTCGGGCAGGTTCGTCGAGCGACCGACTTTTTGATCTTAAAGTCTTTGCCGTATGCGCCTCTCTGTATGAAAAGTAGGACGTCGAATCGAATTTATACATTTCTATATGCACGAGTAACGTAGAGCGAAAATTGTTTTGTCGTAAAACGAATTAGCACTGCAATTTGGACTTAATTTCAGCGGTTCCTGGGGAACGGCATCTCGCGATGTCGCTTAAATTCCGGGGGATCCATTGAATTACAGGAATATGAATCGCAAAACCCGTGGATAACTTCCGAGCTGTTTGGTGTACATTCACAGAAATACGTTCCAGAGGAGTTTGCCATTCGTAATTCAAGCCGAGTTTATGTACCTTGTGTACAAAGTGTTGGCGCGAAGTTACAGCGCTAGAAATATTCCGCTTTTGAATCCCGAAAGTCATCCGTTTCCATGGCGGAAGTGGATGCACGTTGCCTGGTCCCGGTGGTAAGTGACACGTGGCAGCGTCTCGCGAATCTAAAAGTGTCAAAACTTTGCCAGACATTGCTTGTTTATTCATTTCTGTATCCTTGGGTTACAAGCGAGATTTGACGAAGGTAGGCAGAAACGCTGCTCTTCGGGATTATGGGGTAAAAAATTCAAGATAATTCAGATTTACGAAGATTCTGATAAAATTGAATAGAAAATCATGTTCTGAAACTTTCCTACTAAACGTCTCTTACAATGTTACAAATGGAAACTAATCAGGTAGCGTTTGAAAGTAACTTAAGTATAAAGTAGTGGGACAACGAAGGATCTTGAAAGAGAAACGAATGTCCAAGACACCTAAAGATTGCACGGATTCGGTTATGAAATTTTCCCCATTCCGCCTACACGTTTCTTCTCGTTTCCCAAACGCAAACAATATTTCACCAGCGTGTAAACTTTTTCTCTTAATAACACGAAGCCAAACTCCGCGCCTTTTCTCTCGCGCAGTTAACCGCCTTAATATCCTTTTCCCGGTGCTTTGCACGAAATTCGACGTCATAACGCCACGCCATTTTAGAGTTCCTGATAGCGCGTTAAGACGGCCTCGGCAAAACAACCGGTGATTAATGGCGATGCGTCAGACTTCAATGTACCTCCGGTTTTCAAAACCTGTGAGTTCGCTCGTACCACTCTTCCTCTCTCTCTCTCTTTCTCTCTCTCTCTCTCTCTCTCTTTCTCTGTCTGCCTCTTTTTCACCTTTCCATCAAATTCAAAAAACACGAATTTCACAAGGAATTCACCGTTCTATCGAAAACCTGTTCAAAGGCTCGGGAAAGACTAGGCGAGCAGAAGGGTGGCGTTTTAAACGCGAAGCTAAGCCGCTTTCAGAGGAAGCTCGACGAACTGGGACAGTTGAGCGGTGGTTGAGCATGTATGAAAACGTCAGACAGCGCGTAAATTAAGTGACGTTCATTTCGCGGTTCTCGAGGGACACGCTTGCCACGGCCTCGTGATAAATAAAAGTATATGTACGCTTAAGTCTCAAATGTTGGCGTTGAAAACGAGGCTCTGGCTTGTTGCCGTTGCTCGTCGCGCCATGAAAGGAGTTTATATATGCGTGCTTGGGCGTATAAAATCGTAGAGAAACGGGCCGCGGTTTCCCTCACTGCGGAGATACTACCTTGAATTACGGGGATCCGGCCGAAAAAAAATTCCCTTGCCTGCTGGTCGCGGTGGTTCGTGCCTGTGGAGAGAACCGGGACAACCGCCTTAAAAGTACTCGAAAAAACGCTACCCTTTTCCCTTGTATCCTCTGGCAAACCGGTCCAAAGAAACGAACTCCCTAATTTTCTGCCACTCGATTACAGCCGAGATCCGGCGGAAGTTGCAGTTTTTGTCGAATCCTTGTACTATCCTACGCCGTTTCCCGCGTCTAATTAACCTCGCGAACGTGTCTCGTTTCAACTATGTCGCAACTACGCTTTATCCCAATTTGTGTATTATACCTCGCGCGTTGCGTTTCTGTTTCGGACATGTTTTTCGGCTGACAACTTGTACGTTCTATTGGCGAGAGATAGATTTTTACACGTTAAGCTGTCAAAGGGTTGTTAAGTTCAGCCAAAGGCTGAGTGAAGCTGGAGTTTGAAAATTTTCATCTAGTCCCTTCGAGGAAGTAGACGTTCTTTTTCAGGAATTCTCGAGGATGAAATTCCGTCTATATTTTTGCGCGTGACACGTTATGGAACGTTTCGAGATAGCTAGCTTATAAACGCGTTAGTACACTGCGCGACGATAGTCCCTGGCAAAATACGATTTAGATACAAGCTTTTTGCCAAAAATGGCCAGGCAATTTCGTAGGATGGCAAAAGGAGGGGATAGAATCACTCGCAATTTACCCTTTACCGTTGCAATCCTCCCCAGAGAGAGAGAGGACTGGTTGGGTAAAAATGTATGCGAACGACACGAAGAGATTCTCTAGCTCGTTATCGATCGATAGGACTCGGCAAGAGGCAGTGCACCGTGGTGGCTACGTAAAACCGAAGAAAAGCGAGTCGGTGGCCTAGCTTCGAAACGAGATTCCCGAATTACCCGGATTTCTCGGAAAAACCGGCATTTACCCGAGTCATTTGGGAAAAGGCGAGGCCGCAAATCGCGTGCCCCGCTGTGATTTATCCTCCAACGTTCTTTCGGAGGTAAAAGCGAAAAAAAACCGAATGAGGAAGAGAAAGAGAAAAAAAGGAGGAAAGAGAAAGAAGAAGAAGAAGAACGCGGGAGAAGAAGAAGAGAATTTCAGGCGGATGGGTGTTAAGCATCCACGATAGACGAGCTCGTGTCTGTTCCACGGACTGACAAGAGTGACAAAACGCCACCCCTTCGGGAAGACCGCGGGATCCGTCACTGGCTCCCAGCCAATCGAGCTTCCTTGTTTTCGCCCCCCCGTGCTTGGAGCTTCGACATCTGATTGCAAATTACGTTCTCGGGGTTACGAGTTGTTTCCGCTGTTCCACCATACTAGATCGATGCCTCTCGAAGGCGCTTCGTTTTTCTTCGTAAGCCCCTGGACCTCGTGAAATAATCTCCAACGTATCCGTCACGCTGGGATCGCTTAATTCGGGGATTCCTGCAAAGTCTGGCAGAGATTTCCTAGACTTTGCCTGTCTACGCTGTTTTTAGCCATCGTACAGTCATTTGCGACTTGCAGAGCAATCGCGCGAGAAGTTACGCTCGGGTTTTGAACGTTGGGAGGGAGATTGTTAACGAGAGTTGGTGAATTGAAACTATGGTTGGTTCGTGTAAAGCGCTTTGGTAATTGTTGGTATAATTTAGTGATAATTGGAGATTACAATGGAGAATGAAGAGAAGTCGGGGGATTAAAGACAGAGATCGCGCGATACAGTACCAAGAACAGGCAGCAATTTCAAATATGTTTGTATAGGGGGTATTTTACAAGTTTATGTACTGTTTGTAAGTTTATGTATTGTTGGCGGTGCGTTACGAATAATACCGTTGTATAAATATAACGTTATAGGTATTTGGCTGGCAAATATTTACCGCAATCCTCTTTGCTAAATTAAAAAGTAGCTGTAGAGAAACACAGTTGTTTCTGTTTATAAGAATCACGATGATTGAAAACACGACCGACAAATCGCATAAAAATTTCTAAGATTTCCTGCGTAAGAGGGAAAAATATTCTCTATCGCAAGTTTCTTTCTTAATTGAGAAATATACAATCGTCTTTGTCCGTAACAAAGTTCCATCTTACTTAGAATGCAATCATAATATATTTAGTTTCTTCTAATTCCCTCTCGAGGGATAACCGACGGCTCGAAAATGTTTCGCGAGATCTGCACGGTACCTCCGAGTCGAAAAATGTGTTGCATTTCGGTCGGTGATTTGCGCGCGTCCATTTGCATTTTAACATTTCAATTTTGCCATGCAAATGACATTATGATCGCGAGGACGGCGTGTTCTTCTCTCCGTGGGCGTTATGGTGGCGATAAAAATCTGTCGGTGCCTCACCATCCCCGTCTATTCTTCATTTCCCTTGGAAACCTTCTGAATCAGATAGCTTTCACGGCGGTTCTCATTAGTAAGAGAAACGCCAGCAAATATTTATAGATACCGTTCCGTGGCATTTACATTCGGCGAAGGGAAAGAAAACGTTGCACAATGACGCTTTGTGACGTTGCAACGGTACCACGAACTCCATTTCCACCCTTTCCACTCTTAATACGACCATCTTTCGCGTTATTCGTCATTCCTTTTCGTTCTCTGTAACATCGCCAACCTTTCATTCGGCTGTTACAACGATGCTTAAAGTCGTTCTCCATTCAGAGTTATTAAAATTCTGGAATATCAAACGCGAATGAATGACTTTTATTGTACAGGGTGGCTCGATAAAACGACGCCAAATTGGTACAGCGTATTCCGTAGATTATACAGAAGAAAATGATTTATTACAGAGTTAGAACAAATAAAATAATCATTGTCCATCGAATAAGATCGCGTGACGTTTTTTGCTCTCATAGCTACGTGTAATTATTTCTCGATAATACGATACTCGACGTTGTTATTTATTTATCAACGTGTAATTACACTGATCCCTCAATCTACGCGGCTCTTGTGTTACGCGGTAGATTATAACACAATTTACGAGGTAGCTTTTACGCGCGATCTTAATTTACGTGGTCAGTCGCGTCGGTGCTGCATGAGATAAGAATAAAGGTACATTACGTTTCGCTAGTCATCGTACGTGTACATATTTTTACTCTGCTACCGACAGACTTTATTTACGCGATTTTCATTCGTGTAAAACGAATCCACGTGGAACGGATACTCCGCGTAAATCGAAGGACGGCTGTATACCGAAATACGAAGTACGTTTGGATTCAGAGCGTGAATTGAATCTTTCGAATCTTTCGCTTCCTCCCCTTATCGTACCGCGAAAATTTCATTAAATTGCCGTACTTTGATAGTTAATACCATACTCGACAAAGCACTTCAGGGTTTCAAGCACCTGAGCTTCAACTAGATCAACTCTCCAACTTAACGAATTTATCCTAACTTTCACAAAATATCAAGTGTCTGCGAGCCAGACTCAATTTGCCATCAACTAAACCACATTGAAACATTCATAAAATCTCGCAGTTCCTTTAACGTAAAAACGACGATCTATTTATTTCCTTTATTAATCTACCTTAGCCTTTAGTCTTTCGTTATTACTTAAATGGATCACCTAAGAAGTTTATTTTAAATCTCGAAGACATTGAAGGAAAATCAGCAGAACAGTAGAATTTCAACGAATATTTCCATATTAAAGTACGCGTTTATATATATATATATATATATATATATATATATATATATATATAATTTAAGAAAAGCGAGAAATTAAATACATAGGAAAATTCTCATTAATTCGCAAAATAAAAAAATGTTGAAATTTCCAAGAAAGGGAGATGATTTTGTTCGTTCGTGGTAACCGTGAAAGGAAGAAGAGATGCTCATTACGTCAGCTCGTTTTGTCGTTGCAACGCGACCACGGACATTGGGAAATGCAAATAGAGAGCAGTTTGGAGACGTCGGAGGCTCTTCGACGTTAAACTCGAGAGTTAATGCATTCGAGTATCGCGGCGTATGCAAATACGCGGCAAAGAGGCCGCAGCAGCACAGCACACGGGCAACGTAGCGGCGCGGCGTCGATTGTCGACGTCGCGACGCGCGTTATGGAAATAAACGCGACGCCAGCCGGATACGATGATATTACGAATTAGATGGGCCGATAATAATTTCCGGCTGCGCGAATCGACAATGCTTTCGGGTATAATTAAAGCGTCGAAGAAACATAAACGCGTTTCCCTACCAAGTTTATCGGAATTTTGAATATTTTCCAAGAATACTCTATAAATTTTAAAACTCTTTCACGAGTCTGCGCAAGTAAAGAAGATTATTACTCGTATCTCTGTACGATTAATTTCAAATTACTAACAAAAGTAGCAAGAGGTTCAGTATAGACGTACAACTGAAAAATCTCACATTTTTAATATGTATAAGAGTTTGAGAAGTGTAATACACGTTCATCGATTCAGCCCAATCTCGCAATCTCTTAACGCATATATTTTTCCACGGTATATTCGTAAAAATGATCGATATTTTTATAATAAAAAATCTTATGATGCAAATGGATGTACCGTATATTTTGTATAAAATATTTAGATATTTTAATATGTACATAGGATATCGTAGCTATCATACTCGTAAAAGTCAACGACTAAAATAATTGGCTAAACTAAGAACAATTCACGTTTGTATATATCATTAAGTGGCTGATATAAATCAATATTGCGACGAAAAGTTAAAAATAGCTTGTTCGAGCTACCAAACTGAATAATATTATAAAAGAAAAATATGTAAACTATGGATGCTGTTCATGTTGCAAAGTCTCGCGTCCCGAATCTAATAAAGGTTGCAATGTTGGAGGGATTCATTTATTTCCATTACCGTCACGGTCGATTAGTGGAAATTCCATCCAGGCCAGGTTAGTTATTACAGGAACGCTGTCAGATAATCGAACTTCAGATAAATGCTGCGGCGGCCTGCTATGTACGTACGGACGTACCGCGTATATTTGCATGCGTGTAAACGTCGACAAATTACCTACGCTCGAATAATGTGTCGGTCCACGTTAAACATGGGAATTGCGGCGGGATCTAGCTTGCACTAAATTTGCTAATAACCATCAGTATTCTATGGACACTTCGATTTATTGGTTCACGCTTTGGTATTTTTTCTCTCTCGTCGATAGGATGGCAGAGAATGATGAAAAAAGAGGTACAAAATAGTACGCCTCTGACCAACGTCGAAAATTGTTGACTGTTAGTTTTCTAACTGATTCGTCCGACGAGCGATTAACCGAGAGAATTTAAAATAAACCAACCAAAAAGCGAGAGATTTTGATTTTTCCTATGGAATCCTTTCTTATGGAATTTTGATTTCGTCGCTATAAACGAAATATATAAAGTTTTAAATAAAGTATAATATAATATGTTGTTTTAAAGAGGAATTTATGGATGACTTACAATAATCATTTTAGGAAGGTGGATTATAAAGTTACAGACTTAAAGTGGAGATTATCAGAGATGGCATAAGTTGAAGTGGTTTAGGTCGATGCAGATTGAAACACTAAGTTATGACCATATTTCTATCCCAAACGATGGATATCTCTAACTCGTTCTGCTTAGTTATGTATACAGGAATTTAATTAATTTATTAACAGGCATAAGCTTTGATGACCTAAATTAAGCTTTTTCTGATCGTTGAAATCTATTAATGAAATCCTGCCATCAATAAAATTTCTGAAATTTTTCTAGAACTTAACAGTGAGGCTATTGAAGAATACAAAAAGTTACGATTCACTTTACCTAGCATCTTGCGCAATACCTTCCCTTTTATATTTAGTAGTAGTATATTTATATACTATATAGTAGTAGTAGTATATTTTCTTTGCCACACGAAGTTTTCTACAATTAACGAATTCGTACGACCAATGAAATTCAACATAATGTTAAAAAATATTATATAAAAAATTTACCAAAATAACATACTAAATAATCCTTCGCTTCCTTAATTCCATTTATCAAGGAGTAATCACGTTGCCGTGTTTCCTCTTGGAAATTTCTGGGACGATGGGTCACGTGTAAAAGTTCTTCCGCTCCAAGTAAGGAGAAAAAAGGAGATCCTCTTTCGATCGACGTATCGTAACAGGTATCCGTGATCTCTGCTAAAGTTTCACGGGAGAAAATACGCCCCTTAAACGCGTTATCAGAGGCACTCGGAAGCAGTGGTAATTAAATAGAGTGACGTAGTTGGGACTTTGCACGAAGGTTGCAGCTTACCAAGACCGGGGGTCGACGAACCGCGTTGCTTTCGTTGCACTTGAATGCATTAGCTCAGCTTAAAGTCGAGATGGCGACGACTACGTCTCATTGCATTTGCATTTACTGCAGTGCCCACACGCATTTGCATTTAGTTACGAATCATTGCGGGGGTGCGAGGACGCGAGCACGCGCATGTCCTAGGCCACCCTCTTCCAGAGATCTTTGTCGCTTTCGACAAAACTTGGGAACACGTATATACTGTCACGTTCAACAAAGTCTCGGCTCCCTTTTAAAGTCAACCACTTTATTCTCGTACCCGTAAAATTTTGATTTACGGACCTCTGATTCGCCACGGAAAAACCAAGGGATTATGAAACTTGCGTGGAAGACTAAATGTAATGCATAGTAAAGAGCGTTGGGATTATCCTTTCTTGCTCTTGGGTGGTTGAGAAAGTTAGAAAGGAGTTAGTTCTTTTTTAGATAATATGGATGAACGCGAATGTTTGTATAAAAGAACTTTTTAATGGATGTTTGTTTGTATTTCTGAGGATGGGATCTATAAATTTGAAAAAAATAATGTGAATGATACAATACGTAATAGAAATATCTGTTTTGTTTATGCTTTTGTTTATTAAAGATACTTACTTTTTATAGTTGGATCACCAACTAACCTCTTCTATATGATAATTATATGTATGTGCAGTACATATATTTAATCGAAATGATGAAGCGAAAAAATTAATATATCCTAAATCACCTAAAAGCTGAATGTTAAAATAATGTCGCAATCATTAAATGTCAACAGTTAGAATTTTTCAAACTGATCTTTATAAATTTGAGACAAAATAATGTAAATGAAATGTTACAAAAATGCTCGTATTGCTCGAAGATATTTGTCTTTCAAACTAACCTCTTTCGGATAGTACACGAACATATATATGTATGTATAATGGAACTGATTAAGTGAGGAAAATGAATGTATGTACCTGGAAGAAACTAGGAGCTGAAGATTGTGAAGATCCACTGGCTATGTTATTGTCATTTTGTTGAAATATTGCGGAGCGAGAGATGCTTCTTGTGATGACACACGATTCACAACCTTTGTTATTACATATTATTTTATGTATTAAACCACGGTTTATGCGCGTTTAAACACAGTAAAAGGAGTTAGTATATACAGTAAAACACTCTGATGCTTTATCAATTAAGATATTTTAAGATTAAGAGAGTGCAATCATAATTAATGCGTGATTTTCCGAAAAATACAAGTTTTGCAACCGACAAAACGAACTACGCGGATTAGATATTACATGGCTACCGCAGCGTCCTACGGAAATCGAAAGTTTCCGAAGATACCCGAAAGGAGCAAAGCCGACTCAAATTTGCTAAAGTGACGCTAAAAGCGCGGGAAAGTTACGTCGGAGGCGAGGCAAGCACGGTTTGCTTTCCATAATTTGATCAAATTTTCCTTAGATTAAATGTTATTTTTCATAAAAATTCGCGAGAGAGTAATAATTTAATCGAAATGTGATAGGAAGGATATAGTGTGGTACGTGTAAATACAGTGTAAGTGTAAGTATGAAGCATATATGTGATGATCATAGTTTGTTGTTCGAGAAACTGTCATCAAAAATACGTATACGTATACGGTTAGGTATGCATATCGAAGATTTGCTTTAATTAAAGTTGATAAATCATGCATATCAGTATTGATATACTGACGTGTTAAGAATAGTTTGAAGACAGATTCTTAAATATAAAACCAAGGTTATCCCAATTTGTTACAAATATACCGTTTTTCATCCGTTTATCAGAAATTTCTGTTTCATTTTTGACAAGTATTACTAATTAATTCGACACACTAATCTCATAAAGCTACTTACAAACAAACGTTTTGCTTAACCTTACTTAACGTTTTACGGAATCCATAGAAATAATATAAAAGTGTTTGTACAAATTAAAACTGTAAGAGGTTAATTTTTGTCACAATCTAATCTTACAACTTAACTTTCTTTATTTTGCAAACATAATAGAGGTTACTTTTTAGAGTAGATTGGCTCACACTTTCTCCTTTGAAAAAGAGTAGGGAAGAAGAAAGACAGTTTTTATATTTTACTGTCGATGTTTTGCTTTTATTAATTCGCTATCCTTTCAACAGAAACATTTTAATGGCTGCCACTCGTGTTGACGGAGAACGATTTTACGCCGCTTATTTTCAAGCGAGGGGAAAATTGTGTTATTAAGACGTCAACTTGAATCACCATCTTCGCTGCAATTTCGAGACATTCGAGGGAGCAACGGGCTTTAAAATATCAGGCGATATATATTTCATGGTAAGAATTCACATTCTTCGCATTTTTTTCGATCGTTGATTCTAATTAAACGCGAACGATAAAGAAAACGAACAAACAGAAGAGGGGGAAAAAAATGGGAACAAGAAAAATATCACCGTTCTTCATTACAAGCAAACGAGGAAAAACGCGTGGCTTTAATTCTCGAGTTTTTATCGGAACTCGATGCTGTAAACTACATATACAGGGTGAATTGTAAAAAATGGAATATGTAAGTACCTCATTTTTAAATTTACCATAGTTGGCAGTTATGAGAATAAAGAAATATAGTTCTTAGAAAAATAATATATGATTTTAGATTTCAATTTTTAAGAAATAGCATAATATTTAAAATTTAATATGAATATCTAGAAATTTGAGAATTTTTAGTAAACCAAGAACTGAAAATATGGAAAGCCTGGAGATTTGGAATATTCGATTACATTCAAAGTTTTTTTTTATTGATCATGATATTTGCGTTAAAAAATATTGAATAACATTGCGATAAGCACCCTGTATATCTTTTAATAGACTCGACAAAGTACACCAGTACAGAATAGATTGATGATTATTATAGAGAAAATAATATTGCCCATCGTTCGTAATTCTGCTTTTGCAACGAAATAGATACGAGGGAACAAGCCCAAAGCGATCTCTATTCCGTGTAATTTCAATAACTCAAATATTAAATACGCTCCGCGAGTTCGGTCGTTCGATTCTCCCTATTTCTAGATACAAAATAAAATTTATTTTTAATCTAGAACTCGTAACTTCATATATTTTATCAGAATTATACATATACGGTGGCCCACAAAAATATTTGAACACTTGTAGAAACTTTGTTTGAATATGTATATTTTATAAAATATTTTGCGTGAATTGTGACATGATACAACCATCATGATCACTCACATTGAGAAGGTTTGAAACAAATTCGAAAATATACATAAAAGTTAAAGATATTTATCGTAAACGTACATTAAAAAAAAGTCACAAAATTATTAAATAGTTAATTACTCTACCATTATATTGTATCGCTAAGTAAATTTCATAAAGTTTTGTATGACACGCGTAATAAATTTATACAAATTTCTCTATAATAAATGTTCAAGTTACTTTTGCGAGTCGCCGTATATGCTCGTATCTTGGTTATTTTTAATAATTTAGAAATAATTTTGAAGAGATGGTACTTTTTAATATCGGCGTATAATGCGATCGTACTCGTAAACGAGAGTTCCTCATTTCCAGTTCATGCAAATGCTTTCGAGGTGGCCTCGAATTCAGTACGACATTAATAACGTTTCACTTCGTTCAAAGAAAAGGATCCGAGATGTCACGTCGCCAATATCTGTCGTTCGATTTTTTAAATAACCAGTTTCCGAGAATGGAAACGGGGAAGAATGGAGATCTACCGTTCACTGTATTCAATGATTTTCGCTTTGAACAATTTTTAATACCGCGTATCTACGTATAAGAAGAAAACACATGGAAATTTTTAATATTACGAAAGACTTCATTATCGCAGCAAGGCTTTTAGTTGAATCACTGATTTCCATGGGATATTGCTAGAATTTAATACAGAATATTGATTCCTTGGAATTATAAATTTTACGATAAATGTCTCTGGTCTATCCGGAACAAGACACGTACTAATAACGAGGGAAAAAATTAATCAAGAGAGCTGAATAGGAAACTTTGTAGGAAAAATTAATTCTTCACACGGTGAGATCTTTTTTTTATTTTATTTGGATGCACATTACAATCAATTCTCTCATTGAGAATTTTAAGTAAGTTCAACAGAAAGATGTTGCAAAATGTTGCGAAAGATCATCGTTTTACTTCTTTGAATACTTTCAAAGAGATTTTGTCTTAGTAATTCCCCAAGGATTTATGTTTCTTTTACTCACCATAATCATTAAGCGTGATACAATTTGTTATAATTCGTTTGAAAATAATTTTTATTCAATACCATTTAAATCCTCATGATATTAAATATTTTCATAATCTTTTAAGGTTTAAATTATATTAAGACGACTATACGAGTGGTAACTTTCTTTTCTTGTCTATGGTAAATGAACAGAATTTTCCGTCTGGAAAAACGATGCCCTTTGACGTAAAAGGCAGATTCAGCTTTGCATACTTCGACGCTAATCTGTTTTAATGCCACAGAAGATTCGTGATAACGAAGGCGTATCCGTTGCTTTTATCCTTACAGTAATAACTATAGTCTGTTTTATCTGTATGCCTGTTTCTAATCTGAAATTTTCATATCTTTTCAAGTCATTAGTAAGAAGCGTTTCTTTTGATGCTTTAGAGATTTTTATTATCTCTATTCTAGTTTCCCTTTGGATTACGTGATTACCTATACATATACATGTACATCTTTGCAGGTATCTATACAGCTACAGTATCACATTTGACAATGAAGTTATGAAAATTTTATGAAAAATCTACGGTTTGTGTCAGTAATTTCCAAGACTTTGAAATGACTGTATAATTGCTTCTGTTTTTGTAAGTTACGTCCGAGGATATCGTAATCTTTTTATACGTCAGATTGGATAAGTTTCATGCAAATTAAAAGTACAAAAATTTCTGTGTTAAACGAATTAGCTGGCAGCCCTCTTTTGCTTTTTCTTCACTAACAGAGAAGGAAAGATGTAGAAGGTTAAAGATTTTAGTTTCGACGCTGGTAAGATGGGGTAAATCTCATTAAAATCGCAGTACGAGTTTCACTCCTTTAACTCGGAACAAGAAGAAAAGACTGGCAACTCGAAGGTATCGTTAATGAACTTCGTCCGTAAGAGAAAAGCTTCATATACTCCATCCGTCTCTGATACAGTTATAAGCGCATGTTTGCAATATTTCGTCCAAGACTTGACAAATGAAAGTTGGGAAGAATAATTCGTATGTTTTATTTCTATTCATTCTCCAATTCGAATTCGAATTTTAATCGGATAGATTCACTTTCTGATGTTTTATTCACTGCGCTAAATATGTTTTAAAGATACGGAATATCCACAGGATAAGATCTAATAACTGGCTACTATTATAATTATCATATTTCTATGTATCTTTCAAAAATCTAATTACCATAAAATATTTTAAGAAAAATTGCATGAAATGTAATACTTCACGCAAATATCAATTCTACAAGCTTTCTTTTATAGGAAACGAATTTCCTTAATTTACAATCAACGAAAATAGAGAATGATAAAAACAAATTTATTCCATATCAGAAACAATTTTCACCCAATTCAGTAGCCTAAATATCACTATCTTATACAATACCGTTCAGTTCTCTCCACACGCTCCATTCAAAATCAATGCTCATATAAATTACCCTGTACTCGTTATCTCCGCCTGCCTCTCGTTCCAATCTCTCGATGTATCCTTCTGAGAATGCATACGAGAATCTATTCGTTGGCACAAGCCAAGAGGATGGTGAAAGTGCTCCGAGTGAAACCGGGATCGGGCGGCATCTCATTTAGGTTGCCAAGCTTTCTACGAGAGCAGGTTGAACAAGATGAAGGAAGAGGGGTTGAACGTCGATTATACGAGGCGATGGTAGTTAAAGAGACACTGTGTTCCCAGTGTAAATGTAGCTAGACGTCTCAAAACTACTTACATACATCCCTCCGTATATCGGCCTTTCCTTTGTTGTTCCCAGTAAATATTGGCTTGTTCGACCATGAAGGAAAAGTTGTGTCGATTCGGCGCGAGACCTGTCAATGATTTCGTGTCAAAGAATGGCAACACGAAACCCAGCCACTTCGATTTTCTTTTTATTTTCAACTCCTCTCCCCTTCTTATACACTCCTTTTCTCTCTTTTTTTCAAACCCACTCGTGTTCTGGACGAAAGGAGTGTATTCATTGTCCACTCGCGAACTCCTCGAGCTTTTGGGATCGGGAAAAAGGATTGCAGAGGGTGAGACAGGGGTTGGAGATTGATTGTGAGACTGCCAGACGCAGACTAGCCTCGCTTTCTCCGGCTTTTCTTCTCGTTGCTGTTCGAGGTTTGATGAATTTACGATAACGTTTATGTCCAGCCTGTTCGCTTTCCTTATGTCATCTACTGATTGAATTTGTTTTGTGTTTTGTATTGTTCGCGTGCGTGCGATGTCGTTGGGTTCTCGATCGATGGATAAACCGAGATTCGGTCGTGAGGGAATCACGCGAGAACGTGTTTAGGTCGCGTGTGTAACGTTCGAACGCAACAAGTAATATCCGATGTTATAAATTTGTATAGAGATATTTGACGTTGTATATTTCCATATCAAGAATTCTGTTATTACCTTAAACTGTCAATAATTGTAAGAAATATTAATAATTTAATATTAAGATAAGATACGATCGATTTGGAATATGAAGAAATTGTTAATTTTCATTTTACCTACATATGTATTAATCATTGATCACACGAATAAATTTCCTGCGAAATTTGAAACTTATTTATGATACAAAACAATATTCATGCTATTAATAATTTTTCTACGAATACTAATAGTAGCAGTATATTTTATTAGCTGCCGGCATTGCAAGAGGGCTTACGATCTTCCGTGTATTTCCAATTGCAAAATTCTCACATGCCGCCTTATTAAGTTACTTAATTCTGCTTAGGAAAATTACGTAAGGATATTAATAATTCTGTATAAGAAACATACCTAATCAATCACAATGTTCAATATTATTTTTACGTATTAATCAATAGAGAAATATTTTTTAATTTATTTAAACGAATGTCTCTTTAAATTTGAAATTCGTTTAATATACTAGACGATATTTTCTCATGAAACAGATATTTACAAAAAATACAAAGTAAAACTCACCATGTCGTTGATTGTACGAAGACGTAACGTACACACTGGTACACTAATATATTAATGATACACTAATTATACCATATTGCGTTTTAATTGATAAAACGAAATAAATCCACTGAACGAAATATTGAAAAAAAAAAGACATGGAAGAATTATACGACGAGGCACCAAAGTCGAACGCAAAAACAAGACTGAGCGAGAAATCCCGGGCGGGCGGCGCGATATTAGAATTCTTATCCGAAAGGGACGATAGTAGGGCGATCGGGGTGGGGCTACACGGCGGGAAATTCACAGAACCGAGAATCTCGGAGCGTAAACAGAGGATTTCTGGTTTCCAATTCTGGAACAACGCCTGGTGAATTGTTCAGGATGTTTACCATTTTACAGTGCCACTTTCGAGCCGGATTGTAACGTGTAACTCAAGGAATTTCTTGGAAAATGAATCTTAGAAATGAATCAGGATGAACGTAGTCGTCTCGTGCGTCGTAATGCACGGCTATGATTCGAGTTGGACTTTAATGAAAATCCAATGATTGGACAGAAAATGTGAGTGTTGCTGCGAGGTGAGAACTGGAACGATATGTCTTCATAGGAATTGCGAAAATTTTCTTTTATCTATATATAGCTATTAATATGCTATTATGCATAATTGTAATGATTTTGAAGAGTACAATCATTGCATTCTGATTTGTTGGTTAATGAGCAATTAAAATAGATTTTGTCGAAAATAAACAAGTGTCCGGGTATTAGTTAAAAAGAAAACAAAGCACGATTTTGTTTAATATGCCGATACGAATCGACAAGATTCAAATAACGAGTTAATTCATTTTTCACATTGAAGAACTGAAACAGGATGAATATATCGATTCTCTCTGAGAGTTCTCGCACATTGATTGAACAAAGTGGAAACAGAGGAGGGAAGGAACTGGAAAATTGCATGAATAACGGAACGGCAATTAATTATCTTAATTGTTATCGTACTCAATGACAACTTGACAATCGACGGGCAATGGATATCGTTGATAATTTCATAAATATAAAATGTAGTAATTAATTGCATCGACAGAAGGAAAAGGGTGAAAAATGTTAATGGAAAGATAATTTTAAATTCTGAACCTTTTCAATCCCATCGGTTTAAATAATTATGTTTTCAATGAATCAATTAGCGATTACGACAAAGTTGAGAAAAATATTATGACTTGCACCGTTTTACAATGTACACGGTGCATTTGTTCGCGAAATTATATGAAACTTGTAGAAACTTGTGACGAATATATCATTATGCGTTGTATAGAACCTTTTGAAATTTCGTTAGTACTGTATACGAATATCATGATTGTGTTGATAAAATTTGAAACGAGTCTGAAAATGTATAGAGAAGTTGCGAGATATCTGTTGCAAACATAAACTTGGTAAATATCGTCAAAGTATTTTGTCAATTATTCACAGTCAATTATTCGTTATATTAGAAAACCACGATACGAATATGTATTGTAGTGTGATTACTAATTATACGTTTATGTTGTATACCAATTTCTATTAATAATTATTTGTGCTAAGTTTTTCTTTACCTAACTTTTCCGAGATACTGTATATGCAAATATTCTTTTCGTTACCATTTTTCTTTAATAAGCAAGATTTTTCATTGTGGTATGTGTACAAGTAGAAAATTGTATTCTTCTCGGAGACAGAACGTGTGAGTTATTCAAGCACGTACATTTCGATCTAGCTACGCCACGAAAGTAAAAGGTTCATATTTTCAACTTTGCTATCACATTTCTGCCATTTGTACATCTCTTCTCCTCTCCCATAGTTCGCGTCTTTATACGTTCAATATGCATGCGGTGCGATATGTATCCCGCTGAGCTTTTCTCCTTTCCGATTATTAAATATTAATATACCATACGCTATATATATCTTGGATCTTTTCGATCCACCCGCTGCCTTGTATCCTTCTATCAGACATACAAGCATAAAGAAAATCCTCTAACATATCCTCGTATTTTCCCCCAGTACTTTCGTCTCGGTTTTTTCCTTACCGTTGTGAAATACTGAAATACGAATCCTTGGTTGGAATCCGTTTTTTCTTTTCTCCTCGTCAAAAGAAAGTTTGCTATGAAGGTGTAGAAAAAAAAAAAAAAAGGAAAAACTATAGGATTTTATCCATTTCGTAATGCTCGAATTAAGAAGCACAAAACTCCAAATCTTCTTTCTCTTATCCGACAAGTATTCGTAAGTTTTCTAAATTAATTTAAGACTTTCTATCGAACATCCCCGAAAGCTTATTTATCCGTAAACGAGCTCGTAAAAATGTAGCAGATTGAAAAAGGGAATGTGGATGATCCGTGTCTTCACTGTGCAGTACAATCGATGAATTTGCTGTGATACTCTGAGAAATTTTAAGAGATCCTTTCGAACGATCTTAAACGTCGACATTTCCGAGTGGAGTAAGGAGAGATCCTCCTTATCTTGATTCACCGCAGAACAGTTTGATTCGAGATTGGACCAAGGTATTTCCAATTTTCCCGCGTGGATCGATCGATGCCGCTTTTTACCCCATTCCCACCAATTTAGACTCTTCTTCTTGTCGCATCAGCAAATTAGATTACACCAACGGCTCTTTCCGTTTTCTTTTTTCCCTCGGTTTACTTCATTTACTTCGAGCTTCGATAACTAATAAAGCTGCTGTAACAAGTAATTCAACGTGCTTGTAATTTTCTCTCGAACGACAATTTCGAGAAGGAAAGAAGCAATAAAGAATTATAGCAAGAATTTTGGTAAAATGTATTTGTTGGTACATCTCTTATGTACGAATCTTTTTATCGATTATCATTGAAATTGGAAGAGCGTAAATTGTATTCGGGGTTGTGAGTAGTCTTATTTCATTTACGTATCTCAGAAATGATGGAATATAGAAAAATTATATAAAAGGAGGTATCCTATATCTCTAAATTGAAAATGTACCAGTATAAAGAGATTTAAGAAATCTCGAGAATCTGTTACGATATTCTTCATTAACTCCGTAGGCAAATAGATATACATTTACATAATCCGTAGATAGACTGATTCGTTTACGACCCAAGCTTAAGTATTCAATTGTCTTAGACTTTAAAAAAGTTTGAAAAATTTCTTAAATACTTTCCAAAGCCTTTACCATGTTATACGATTCTTCATTGAGTCGATAGCGTAAAATTCTTTTTAAAGAAATTCGAGGGTCGTCAACGATTTGAATTTGTCAAAGAAGGGGTTAACAAGCCACAAATTAAGGAAAGATAAAAAAAAAGTATCTTATCCTTAATAATTCCACTTTAAACAATTTTCTCTTCGAGGCATTTTTTATACAATATTTCTTGGAATATTTACAAGTGAAAGTTTGAGAATAGTTTGAGAGCCACTGTTGCATCGGTGGAGACCGAAAATGCTGAAGGTGCTTTATTCCCCAAAGACCTTCCATATTTCTTGCGGCGAATGGCATTTGAGGCCGTACAAAGTTATCGTTCAGACCGGAATAAGAGCCAATAGTCTGTAACAGGTAATATTACAGACGTAATTTCCTATCCGCGTTCTCCTCGGCAAACTAACAGGAAATCCGTCCCCGGGATGGGAAAGGGGATTTTCAAGGAGATGAGGAGATAACGCAAATTTACTGTCCGCTTGTTT
Source organism: Bombus soroeensis (assembly GCA_014737365.1). Classification (NCBI taxonomy): domain Eukaryota; kingdom Metazoa; phylum Arthropoda; class Insecta; order Hymenoptera; family Apidae; genus Bombus; species Bombus soroeensis. Next base: position 2,336,637 of record JACXIL010000236.1, read on the forward strand.
TCGATTCTCTTAGCCTGGCTATGCTTACGGGACTTAACTTTGTTTTAATAAACGCGACCGAGTTTCATTGCGGGGCCCTCGCTGGTTTATCAAGCAGGAAGAATAATCCTTCATTTACGGAGGTATTCAGCCACGCCCCTTTTCTCTTGGCTTTTATGCCTTTAACTGAATAGTGGAGAAACACTCACCGCTTTATCAAGTAACGTTAAACCTTCTTTCGCAACTTTCCTTATCGTATCCCTATTGTGAAGTCTGTATTCGTTATCGGTAATCCGGTTACGTGGTTTTTTCGTATTCTCTTTCTGATTATCGTTATCGACGACGCTGAAAACGGAAAACGGGATAAATCGAAACGCTCAATATAATATTTATGCGAGAATTTTTAATACTTGTTATTTGTTGAGAAACTTGAAATCAACATTGTCGGAGTAGAGAGATTCGTAGCGAGAAAATTCGAATTTTTCCAATTTCAGACTTTCTCGAAAAATTCTATGGTAACCTGTTGCTCGCGTAGATCATACGCGTTTTGTTTCACGACTCGAACGAAATGAAAACAGCTGCTACGCCGTTGTAGTTTAGGTTAAGTATAAAATACTTCGATTTATTATTAAGCGTCGAGCAGTAAAACTGTAGAAACTTTAGAAATCGGAAAATTTCGTTTCAGTTTGCTTTCCCTTCGATCGATCGAACCTCGTTCAATACGAATTTTGATAAAACGTCTATTGTAATTAAATGGTACGAACTGAATCGGTACTCATCGAGATTGTTTTGCGTAAGAATTTCTACGAGGACGACGCAAATAGTTTCTGATACGTTTTCGCCTTCGCGATCATAGATATAATCAGAGAAGGCGCCGGTAGAATGGTACGGGATAAGTCAGCCGCGGGCGCAAACTACAACAACTGTTAACTGCATCGACTGTAAACTTTGCCGGTAGTAAAACGCATAAATAATGGAAACTTGGTGCAGTGCAGAGATAATAGAGAACGGGCTAAATGTGTTTCCACGTAGCCGGTGACAATAGATAACTGTACAGTAGAAATGTATAGCATAAGTCAGACACATGCAGCAGCCTTGAAGCGGTACAAACTACTTCAACCATTAGCTATACTACTTGTGACAGATATCTATATTTTATCCTTAACGATGCTGTTTTGGTAATTGTAGACATCAGTAAATATCGAATTTTTCTTTTCTTCCATTCTATAATCTTCATAAACGTGGTTCGACGTAATTTAGTCGTACCTTTAGATTAATCCATCAACTCTCGTAATATATTATAGTATCGTGGACGAAAGACCTAAGAGATATCGGGCGGACTATAAACAATGTCGCGAGAAAGCCAAAGTGCCGACAGGCCCAACAATGTATCGTCGATCCTTCGATCGAATAGTTTCGCGGAAAAGGTCTGCGTGACCCTGGCCACGAGCGGTTGCGGAACACGTGCGTGGTGGAGCTAAGACAAAGGGACAAAGGAATGACGAATTCACAGTCAGTGTTAATTGAGAAGTCAAAGAGTGTAAATCGAGAAGTCAGAGAGTGCGAATTGCGTTGTCGAGAGAGTGTTGCTAGCGTTGTGCAGAGAGTGTGGTCCGCGTAAGAGAGAGCGTTGCAAATTAACTGCCCAGTTGTCTCAATTATAATACGTTATTGTGATTAGTTCACGTTAAACAACCATCGTTTTCTGTTTAATCGACATCTGTTTTAATCCATTTATCGTAAAGATTCTAGAATATGCTTAAAACTATTCTGCGGTAAGTGGTGAAATACTCGAGTCAGCCACTTTATCATCAATCAATAAAGCAAACATCTTGAAAACGAGAGAATAATCTTAAATCAAACGTAGATTCTTTCTTAAACGGCGAACAGAATGCTTGAGAAACGATCTATCGTAGTTGTGTCTGAAGGATCGGGGACGCAATTTTCCATGGTGGTCGAAGGCTTGGCTGCGGCGAAACCAAGTAAAATCGCGAGGCAGGACAGATTGAGAGGCAACGAGGGGAACCGAGAGAAATTTACTGCTCGACTCATTTCGCTCTCTCGGAATAAATGGACACTTGTCTGGGAACGATGTAAGCTTGCGGGAAAAGACAAGGCTTCGGTTGTTTATCACCAGAGACAAACGCAGCGATTAAGGCAGAAATAAACGCTTCACTTACCGGCGTCGCGCACGATTCATAAAGCTCTCTAAGTGTCCATCTCCCAGACATGCTAGGCACGAGATCCGTGGATTTCCCTTCGCTACCGACAGTGTCCTGCACCGACTTTGCTACGTGCCACGACGTGGAATTAAATGTCCTTTCACTATCTACTCGACACGGCTCTCGGCGTGAAGCATGTCGACGCTGCAACAAAATGAAACGGGCCCGTTATTCTTGGCAAACCGGCATGGGGATTGGCTAAATCGTTGCGCAACCATTTGCGTTCAGGAAAAGAGGACCGACTGCGATTCGATCGTGAGAGAAATCGTTACGAATTTAGCAACATAAATTATAATAAATAGTAGCAATAGGATAAATAATAGCAACATATTTAGAAACATAAATTATTTCTAAGGAAATTGCTATATTTTCGTGTATCTATATCGCGTTCAATCGTCTCCTATATTCATCTATATCTCATTAATAAATGCAGTCGTGTGTAAATACTTTTTGCTGACTATTGCAAAAGTTTTATAGAATGTATTATTTAAAATATGCAAAACGAACGAACACGAAGATTTCATTTTCGATGGTTGATCGGTGATTTTTGTTCTAACGTCTTTTACAATTGAAACCAATTTTTAGGTAACAATAAGACTTGGTTTCGTCTTTAAAACGGAATATTCTTGCTTACTTGAACTTACAGCAACAGTTTTCGAGATCAAAAGAAATGCCGAAGAAATTTAGAGACGAAAATTTTATTTTTCTATTTAATTAAAAGCTATATTCGCGAGCATTTCTTTGGAGAGATGACGTAGCAATAAATTAAGCTGTTTTGCATTAAGGAGGAGATATTTCGTGGCGCAATGTCGTTCATGCGATGTGTTGGATGAGATATCTTGCTACGTAGCGTTGTTCATGTGGAGTTATGGACGAGACATCTCGCGTGTCTTTTCATTAAGGCGCGAGATATCTTGGCCATAAATTCAGATAAAAATCTGTTCGTGAGACATGTCATCTACGGGCACGCTAAACGGAGGACGTTCTGTATCTTGAAACACACAATCTTTTTAAATATTTTTACACGAAGGAATATTCATACCGAGAGACACAAATATATTCATAGATTCAAGGGAAAATATAGTTCGTGAAATATTTCACGAAATGAGTTTTTATGTATATCATGATGTATATATAACACATATATACATACATGAACAGGACGAATTTATGTTATGAAAATTAGACATACACGTAAAATATCTCTTTTAAAGCTTTCTATGAACGAAATTCTCTCACGAAAAATCTCATTTGCAATTGTAAAAGAATGAGAAACTTCGCGAGTCTTGTAGAGAATTTTAATAAAAAAAGTTATCACATTTCAAAGTTTAATATTTGGAAATAAGTGGTATTTCGGTCTAACGTGAATTTAAGATGTAAGAGAATACTACGACTTGTCAATATTCCTTGTTCCCTCGTATTTTCCGTAGCTAGTAGAGCTTGTTCTTTTAATCTGGACTTTGATCGAAGAGTATTAGGGGCTTCTTTCAGTCTGTGAAGCAACGTTTCGCGCCATTCCTTGAGCCAGTCTCATCAGTTACACCTAAAGACACTGCAGATTTAATCCGAGTATTATGTGTCAGGCATCGTAAGGGTGTTGCCTCGAGAGAAAAGTTACACTTCTCCTTCGTTGTGTACTTAATCAATATTGATGTTGGATCAAGCCACAATTCATTCGGCGCATTCCTGCCCGGCCCTATATCGGGCCAAGTGACATGTTAAGCTTGCTTTACGACATCGAATAAAAGCATCGAAGTAACGTTGACGACGTAAGGGGAAACGAAGCCAGTGATCAACGATACTCTCCTCAATCACCAGGCGAAAGCATTTCAGAGAATTATTCTTACTCGACTTTCAATATTTCTTTTCAGCCTCGTTTTAATCATATTGAATTCGTTATTTCTTCTGCGTTTATAAGAAATGCCATGCAATTCAGAAAATCTAACGTTATCCTCCTAATTTCCTCTTTCCAAAGATTTATTCTACCATCTTATCTTTCCAATCTACTCGAGATTGTATAATAAATATGTCGGAGATGAAAGAACATCGGGGCCTTTTCTTTGGAATTTTTGGGAAAATCTCCAGTACTTTAATCTAGACTTTTTATTATAGCTGTACTTAAATAATAAAACTTGGAAGTAGTTGTTTATGATTTAATCCGAGTATGTTTGTCCGAGATTTATGACAGTAGATTTGAGCTCGAAGTGACACACCTGGTCGCCAAACGTAGCCACGGTCACGGGATGGACTTTTTTACCTAACAGAGCTATGACGTAGTTGTATAACTCTCCTTAGAAATATAGTTGACCCAAGGGGTACAGAGAGGTAGGTAGGAAGGTACAGAAGTTGAGTTTCACTTGGACTGTGGACAAGTAAGTTGAGTTCCACTTGGACTGTGGACAAGTAAGTTCAGTTCCACTTGGACTTTGGAGAAGTAAACGCATTTGGTATCCTGTTGACCGCGTATTCGTTATTGAACCTAAGATTATTGTCATTAGCATCTCGAGTATCTAATCGTCACGGTTAATTGTCAAATTCTGTTCGTTAAACGCCCCTAACTCTAATGTTAACTCGACAAATATATAGATATGTATGCGTTCAGATTCAGATAAGGTGATAATAGATGAGCAACAATTTCTGTTTTATATCATTTTATCGAATTAGGTACGATCCATTTCGTTATATCTCTGTTATTATGTTCGTGCATAATTCAATAAACTAATATAAAACAGAAAACATCGTGCGTCTATTATTTCCTTATAAAACGAAAGAAACTTTTCAGACAACCTAATATGAACAAATTACAGTTATATATCGTTGAGGAGCAATTGCATCTTCTCTCTTAAACGTAAAAATTAAAGAAATTTCATTCGCCTCTTACGAAGAATCCACGGCTGATCAAAGATTTTTGTATTATTCGGTACAAGTATATTTCTCGGTGCGAATATTTCCTACATAGCGAGTTCACAACGAGTATCATCAAAGTACAGTTCGTTTATTAGCAAGAATTTGAAGCGGAGTGGCGGTATTATTTTAAAATTCGCATCGGACAGAACAAACGCGAGGGTGTATGCGTGAAATCTGCTCGTAACAGTATCGGAGAATCATTTTCCAACACGAGACCAGTGTGTTCGCCATGGACGAGCCATTTCGACTAAATAAAAGGCACGATTATTGGTATATCTTTGTCGTGAAAGTAGTCGTTGTCGCGATTCATTCACCGTTGCTAGAAAGTGTATATAAAAATACTTCTTGAGTTTGTATTAGCCATTATGGCTCGGCAATCTAGATTTCTATGCACATCGCGACACACTGACAATTCTATTACACGTTCGCCAACCAATTATCATATCGATTTCGAATCTGATTACATTCGAACGCCTATTTCCTTGCTGTGTGTATAATCGCCGAGTAATCGATATAATTATACAATTCTCGTGTCTACCTCGTCCTGGATCGACTGATTAACGACTCAAGTATCGCCAATATGCATTCCGATGTTAGTTTCGAGGCAAGACCGTTTTCGAGACTGTACGTACTAAATTATAGAGTCGCTCGAGTATTATTAGTTATAGATTACACGATTAGCTAAGTAGGGGAGATGGGAATTAGATATTACAGGCGAGGATTAATTAGTTATGAAATCAGGAAGTTTGAAATGTTGCTGCCTGGAATTTTGAATTATTTATATAAATTTGTATATCTCAAACTGCATATTTAGAACTTACTATTTTTCATTGGCATCTTATTAATTACGAAATGGTGAAATCAACAAGTCAGCAGAATCGCGCTTACAGATCACGTTCGTAGTATTTTAAATTTCCTGTATAAATTTCGATGTTTCGTGATAGAAGTCTGTTATCTCGCACGATAGAGTCGTAACTGTTTCACAAATCGTAGAGTGTTGTACAGTGGTCTTTTTACGGAGTTACGTGATTTTTCCAAAAGAATAACAAGAAAAAGAAGTAAAGCGAAAGAGGATATATAAATTCAGTGAACGCTCAAACAGCAAAGTAAAATATCAGATAAGTCCACAGCCGTTAAAAGGACACGGAAGTGACAGGGATAGTACGGAGGAGAAGGGGCGGCACTTCATCGATCGGGAAAATCGATCAAGAGAACGTCCATTCGTTTGCCCGATAAAAACTTTCTCAACGACTCTCTCCAGTCCTACCTTCTACTTCACATCTTTCCCTCTCCCTTTTGTTCTACTACAATATCTTTTATACCACGACCTCGTTTTCTCGAAGGGTTCGTAGAACCCGTGACTGAAACCGAGGCCAGGGCAAGGGGGGACATTTGAAACATTAAATTCTAAATGAAAAGGCATCTCGAGCAGGACTTCGGAATTTCAGGTCGCAACGATAAAGAGAAAGAGAGGGAGAGAATAAAAGAAAAAAGGCGAAATGGCATGGGGGAAAGAATGGCGTAAAACTGAAGCTGTAAAACGTGGCCAGAATCTTTCACGGTAGATTCAACGAAGTCTTCCTCCGCGTCAAGGCTCACGCAAAAGGAAAGATATTCGAGAATTCTCAGAACAACTTCCACTTTTACATAACGTCTCATCCGAACGAAGGTGAAAACTCAAGGTACTTGGTCAAAAATATGTTTGTCCGGTGACGCGGAGAGCTATCTCAGTCACCTAAGGTTCAATGTCTTCGAATTCTTTCTTGAATTTTGCATAAAATAATCAAACTTGTTGTATATTATGAGACGTCATCGGTACTTAATATAATAACGACAAAATGAGAAAATATCGTGTGCTTTAGTGTTTTTTAGCGAACAAAGCTTTGAAGCTCGACAGAGATCGTGAAAGTAGTATTCTTCACGCTCGAGATCGCTCGAGAATCGTACATTGATCATCTTGTCATTCGGTTGGATCGCGTAGGTGACCGAAGTCACGTCTCTCATACTTAAGGTCATTTGGTGGTTGTAGTTGGTCGTTAACGTAGTATCATGGACACATAAGGACGTTTGAGATCGACGCCATGACGATACCTATCGAAGATGAATGGATCCTTGGAATTAGGTATTAATCGACGATCGATCGTCGAGTGTTTCGTTTGTTTCGCTTTTATTTTATATTAGGTGATATGATATCATTACGTGATATTAGATCGATCCTCTTCGACTGAAACGAGTACGTCTTGCCTTTGTTTCGTAGTTAGAATACATGTTGTTAACACTGCAACTACCACACCAGCCAAATTGACTGGTTGTACAATTTTATTTTAAAATTCCTACTTCATGTTATATTTTTTCCGCAACGATGTAATGACTTTCGCAACGATAACTAAAAGAATAATACAATGAATTTTATTTTCTTCTTTGTGTATTCAAACTGAAAGGAATTTTGTATCGAGGCTACTTATACCAATAGCAGTCAAAATGATTGGTACTTGTCCAAGCGTAAAAGGGTCCTGCAATCTGTTTATCGAACCACACTTAAACAGTTTCCTCGTTTTATACAACTTCCCACACGTTTTTCAAATTTTTACCGCGTATCATTCGATATGATGATATCAGTTATCAGGAAAGTTGCGGATCGATCGCTAGATCGCTAGATGCTAAACACGAGAAAGTGCACGTTCGAACGATACTGTAAGTTCGATCGAATCCATCGTCGAATCAGCTCATGTTCCAGAATCGCCACAAGTTAATCATTTTCGTTGCCTTTTTATCTCATACTTCGTGTTACCTGTTCCCCACGTGGAATTTCGATAGTAGTGGAAATCAGTCATCTTTTCCGGCCACGCCACTGGGGAGGAGAACGAAAGCGGTTGGAGGCAGCGATCGGGGGAAACCGATGATAGAAGTGGACCGAGAGTTCGTCCGGGCACGTAAGACGATAAATCATGCGGTTACAACACGTCCATGTGAATGCGCACATGCATGAATTACACCTGCGGTTATGCGTATGAATGTGTATGTCGTTCACGAAAATGTAGTTAGTATCCGTGTGGAACTGCATCCGTATACAGGACGTTTCTAAACTGATAACAGAACTTTCGTTACGAATTTCATTCACTTCTACGGATGCATTTGGAAGATCGAGAGACAGAAAGATTATTCGTATCCTTTGTAGCTATATTTCTTTCATATTTCCATCAACGGAAGCAGGTTTCAGTTGAAAGAAAAATTTGATTTCCGAGTTCGCCTGGTAGATCGTTTCAATCTCTTTGAAGTAAAATTCTTCATTTGCTGGAATTGCTTCCGTAACAATGCAGCCTGTTTGTGCATACAAATATTGGTAACGCATATCCAAGTGTTCGCAGCTATATCGTAGCTGCTGGGCGTGTTTACACGCGCAAGTATAAGTAGATGTATACGTTTGCTCTCTATATATTTGGTTACGTTCACGCGCACACACCAAATTGCGTATATACTGTCTTTCACATGCTACGCATACGTATAAACGCAGAATACGTAGAATTAAATAGATATCGCGACCGAAAAAGCAGTTGTAGTTGCGAGTATTCGTGTGTTTTCTCGGATCAATCTTATCGGTGGATTCTCTCAAGTCTTGATCAACCTTCAGAGTCATTCAATTATCGATACGAAAATTATTTTACTTTTTATTTTGCTTTCGAAGCGCTTATCGTAAAACTTTCATCTCCGCAGATATTTTTAAGCGAAAAGTATTACGAAAATTATTACAGATTTTTTGAAATTACAGTTACTCATCGAGTTATCGATATAAAAGTGATCATAAACTTTTATTGCATATTTTATTTAAGCGTGTATACTGAAATTTCCGTTTCTGTAAATGTTTCTATTGAATGAAAATTATTACTAAATTAATAGTAAGCAGTTCTAGATAGTATATTTTACGATTATAAATGAATAAATTTACTATAGATAATAGATAATACGGTATACATTGATTTATACGCACTAAATAATAAATCGGATGATCTCTGACGACCTATTTCGCTGTCTTAAATCAAATAGTAGATGTAACTGCTGTCAGTCGCATTGCACGGTTGGTACACCGTAAAATTTTATTGTACAGCTCGACGCGCGTACGTCGAACAACGTCGCGCAGCAGATTTTTCTCGCGCGTAACTTTCCGAATAAAATGAAAATAATAAAATATCGAGTTCGAGTGGAGCATAAACTCTCGCGTCCTTCGTTCGCAGTCGTGATAAAAGCGACTGCCGAATTTTTCAAGCCCGTGAATCACAGTAATCTCTTTGACGATTCGGCAAACTGACTTTCTGTTTAAGATGATAGTCTATAAAATCTCTACTTTTATAGTGTCTATGGTGTAGACTGTAGTATGATTATTGCGTGATTATGTATGCATTAGGTTGTCCCAAAAGTGTCTTTCGCTATTTGCACGCAGCTGCTTTGTCTGCCAATGTTTGTACAAACATGAAATCTAATCTGTCAGAAATAAATAGAACAACGTAATAGAACAAAATAATATAAAATAGGAAATGTTGTGCATCTATTATTTCCATATGAAACGAGAGAAACTTTTGAGACAACCTAATATTAAACATGTTATTTACACATTCTATAGCACGGAAATGATAGACAGATGTTTTGTATATTAAATAGTATAATAATCGAGATGTATTTTTACCGGTTACTTATAGTTATCCAACACAAAATTCAGCTACTTTTAAATTATAAAAAGTACTTAGGGAAAGTTGTATAAATTTTTAAAGTCGTTCAAATGTATAAAAATTGATTCAGAAATTATTCGCGTTTATATCGTTGACTATCGATCGTTACCTTTTTTAGTGAAACAGAGAGAAAAGTGTACTTTTTAATAACAAAATTTTTTTCTGTTTTAATATTATACGAACTTGTACATTCAGACATTTAGAACCCCAGGATTATCCATTAAATTATAACAAGGATATCTTTTTTATTGTCAAGGTGATAGAGATCAATTAATAATCTTCTACTTGAGATCTATTTCACGAATAATTATCTTTTCTCACTTACATTATTCCATTAATAATGATGTTTCGAAGAATACACGAATATCAGACAGGAGAATAATATTTTCTGATTGTAACGTGACTTTCTAACGAAACACGAACAACTCTAATACGATGTGATAGCAAATTGTTCAAGTTTTCTGGAAGCCAAAGGTATAGTTAAGACCAGTAATATTTAGAAAACTTTGTAGGGGACGAAAAAACGTATAGAACATGCACATGAAAAAGCAATAAATGACCAAAAATATTCGCTGTTTCCCGCATTGCTCTGTACTCTCTTTACACGTTAAAATTTTATTAAAAAAAAAAAGAAAGAAAATGGCATTTCATACGTATCAATTTTATCATAACGTTTCTCGACGTCGTAACGTCCCTTTGTCGATCATTTTCCACAATCCCTTCCATTTCTTGCTCCATTGCTCGTGTATTCCGAAAAGAGCTCGCAATTCCACAACTGGTCGAGTGATCGCGAAAAGGCTAGCAACGGTATCCCATGGCAAATTTTCCCCCTTCCCCGTGAAAGTTATGCTCACGCGGACTGCACAAAAGTTAGGCACGTCCGCACACGATGGCCGATTCTCCTGCAGTATCGCCGACCATCGTCGTTCCAGAAGCGTATCTCGGGCGAACGAAAACTTGGCTATCGTTAAGCAAATTGATATCGGCCGTCGTCGGAAAGTTTCGTGCCGCATAAGCTTCCTTTATGGCGTGCACGAAAACCGTGAATCGTGTACGTATCTGCACGGCCGAGTTCGCGTAACGCACGGATTATTGGCGCGCGAACTTCCGCCCGAGAGTTCTGTGTCGTCGATAGAACGTTCCCCGGAACGAGATTCTGGATTATCGGATGCCGACAACCGGCTTTCGAAATTGTTTCGACCCCGTATCGAAACTTTCAACAAGGAAATTTATTTCAATTCCCGGAGGAGGCGGAACTGTTCAATCTCTCTAATTTCTCTTCTACGACTGCCACACACTTATGTCATCAATTTCGTTAAAATCAATCATTAAAACAAAGAATATCTTCACAGGCTATTCAAATTATTACCCAATACGTACAGTGACTCGCGAATGCACTATAAATTTCTATGCATTTATGGAAAATTTGAAAATACTAGAGTACGAAATTGGATTGGTTTTATTAAATTATATTCGCAAAAGTATAAGTTTGCATAAAGATTGCCAGTCTACTCGTGAAAGTATTTACGATATATGTACGTCTGTGAGCTCTTTAATTTTCCCATTTAATAACATATTAATCAGATTAATTTGCGATTCTTCCATGCGCGATTTAATATCGCGTTCTAATACGCGAGAAAGTTGTCAAAAGTTGAATGCGTTCTGGCAAGATTTTTCTCTAATTTTTGAATGACAAGGAATTAGATTTATTAGTGGAAATTTGCACTGAGTTGTTTTGCGTACACGATACGTTAAAAGCTCTATCTACAGCAAATGCGCACGTTTACGAGTAATAACTGTGCTTCGGTGCTTCGTTGGGTGGATAAATAAATAGCGTATGGTTTGATAGGTATCAGGTTCATGTGTATTTTGAATGAATGAAAATGGGGAATGTTTTCATATTCGATTTTGTATCCATTAGTAAATATATTTTCATTGCAGCATATTGACGGTAGATGTTATACATACACATAGACGATGGTTATATGATCTTTATATATTTTACGATGGTTATATGACGATGCTTTTCTATACACAGGGTGTCCTAGATTTAAACGATCAAACGCCACCAATATGTTCTATGAGTAAGAGCAAGTAGAAAACGTTATATAAACACAGGTCTGCAAACACTTAATGAAAAGGTTATAACAAAAGTACGAAACTAAAAATTAATAGAGAGACGAGACGTACGAACGACTAGACAAACATTATCATGGAAGATGGATTGATCTGGGAAGACACATTGTTTGGCTCGCGAGATCGCCAGATTTTATACCTCACTTTTATTTGTGGGGAACAGTGAAAACGATTGTGTATCGTACAAGAGTCAATTCGTGACAAGAACTGATAGAAAGGATTAACGATGAATTCACTGAACCGAAGCAAGATAAACATGAAATTCGGAGAGTGATAAACTCAATCTCTTTACGATGTCAAGCTTGCATTCGAAACGGGATATGGTATTTTGAAATTTAAACATAACTCGGCATTGTTTCTGTAGAATAAAGCGTGATAATAAAATGTTTGTGAACCTATGTTTATGTTACATTTTGTTTTCTTATTTCTATTCATAGAATACACTGGTGAAGTTTGATTAAACTTGGGACACCCTATATATTGAAAATGATTCACGTAGGAAGCTAGAAAGTTTCGATCTATACAGAATCGTGTAAATTTTGTACAGTTTCTAATTTGACTATTCGATAATTTTGAGTCGCCGTTTCCATTCTTCTGCTATTAATTGACGAACAATCCAATGGGAAAGATTTCCGAAAGTTTCTAAACAACTTTTTAGTCGTCTTATGTAGCTGTATTAATATTATCAAATCAAAATATCAGTATCATAAATTTCTGGACAGTTTTTTAGGCATTTTATACGATTGGACTAATATTGTCAGTGATAAGTAAATTTTACAAATTACAATTATTATAAATCATAATTAAAATAATAAAATCATGAATGGGAGTAACGCGTATTTCTAATGGAACGAAATTTTCAAGTAGATTTTACAAATTAAATGTCACTTGATTAACTTACAATCAGTTAACGAGAAATTAAAAAAACTGTAAAAGGGAAGCCTATAATCTACGATCTAATTAAATTTATTAATTCATCGATACTATCAGCTGTCAGTGATAAGTAAATTTTACAAATTGCAATTATTATAAATTATAATTAAAATAATAAAACCATGAAAGAGAGTAAGGCGTATTTCTAATGGAACGAAATTTTCAAATAGATTTTACGAATTAAATGTCACTTGATTATCTTACAATTAGCTAACGAGAAATTGAAAAAATTGTAAACTAGAAGTCTATAATCTACGATCTAATTAAACTTACCAATTCGTCAATACTATCAGCCGACAAATTTTTATGCAAGAGATTTCTGATGTTTTCGAATTATGAACGATATTTCTGCCACGATAAAGTATTCAACGATCATTTTCGAGTATGAAACTCGGACGTCGAGCGTGTTGACGGAATATTAAATTCGGCCGGAAGTTTTCGAGCACCCGTTGCATGAATGCGACCGGTTCGATAGCGGGTGGCATTGTTTCCGAATTCCCATTATAAGCGCGTTCCGATTCTAGCGAGTGGCTGGCTCCTTTGTCGTCGAGCGAACTTTCGGTCGGAGCTTTTCGTCGCGTCGTCAGGACGACGGTGTAAGAGTAACGGCGGTTTGGTAGTTTGTTATGCCAGCCGACTACGCTTCGTGAACGCGTTAAAATTGCACGCGTCTCGAATTCACTGGCGTAATTCGCGCGAAACAGTCCCCGGTATTGCACCGTGAATTACACGGAAAGCCTTTCTTTCGACGCGCCATCAAGATACGTAAGAGAAATTACGAAATTTCGTTCGTGGAAGAAAAAATAGGAAAGTGGAAACTGCTGTCGTGATACTGGAAATTTTCGCGCCTTGGCTTTGTACGATCGAAACTATTGTAATCTTCGAATGTGATACAAGCGTCGTCAGGTCATAGAAGATCGGATCTGTTTAAATTTGAGTTACGGTCTTTTGTTGAAGTTGACTGATAAAGGAACGAGTGGATGAATTTGTAATAGAAAAATATATTGAAATAAGTATAGGTATAGTGTATGCTGATCCAGACTCTCACTCTTACAGTGTTACAATACAATAGGAAGAAGGATAGGGAGCACGTTCATTGTTTGTAGCAAAGGACATTACCAAAAAGTTAATCTTGGTGTGTAGGTCTAGCTGAAGGCTACAAGAAACAGCATTAGAAATCTACTTATAGCTCTTTTGTTTCTAGACCTTGTAACCCAAAATAAAATTTACATTCGAGGGAACAATAATATGCGCCTCTCTTTATTTTGAATCTTTTTACTAAATTCTGTTCTGTTAGTAACAATGGTCTCCAGGTCACGGATATACAAAAGAAAAGGGGTGGAGGTTTCTTTTTTCTTGAAGTAATTACTTCAACATTTTTTATAAAAAATATTTAGGCATCTATACTTTTAATATTTGCACTTTTATAAACAGATAGAGGTTGTATCATTTACGCGATGGGCTATGATTTCTATACTAATTATCTGTCCCGATACTTACGTATATATTGTTTATCTGACCACGTATGGCATTTACGGTACTTGCGTGACAGGATATGATTACTACTCGCTACTTGTCTGACAAGGTACGCCGTGTGACAGTGTTTATGTGACAAGGCACAGGCCCTATATTAATTGTCTGTCTTGATATGGTTCGTATATTGTTTGTCTGACTAGGCGTAGTTCCTGTATTACTTGTGGCATAGGGCTGGTTCGCATACCAATGAACTAATTAATTATAACTCTCAGATTATTAGGTTGTGTAACGAGTTCGGGTATCCTTAAATAATGTACGCGTTTCATGGATGGACTTCGTGTTATGTAAATGAATCACACAGAAATGATCAAATATATCGTCAATGTTTCGTACAGCGAAATATGTTTACTTGATATGTTTATAAAAAATAATAGAAGAAGCTTGATACATACTAGAATGCATGATACATCAAAGTAAGAATACATGACATTTCTATTAAAAAATCGCAAACGAAATTATGATTCAACCTTAAGTACGTCCGACTATATACGGTTCTATACTACTTATCCGCCAAACGGGTTATCTATACTACTCGTCTAATTCTATAGAATCTTCTCTTACTCTACAACTGTCTCATGGCAAGAACGAATTACAAACGTACAAATTACCCTTTTGAATTATCACGGAAATTAGCGAATGAACACTGTGAACGTTTTCATGACTCACTTTGTACCGAACTGGCATAAGATACTCGCCATCGAATATATCCAATTACACGCCGCAACAATTAATCACTGAAACGAGAAGTAACTGTCTTGAATACAGCTGAATCCACTCGGAGGACTAAGAAAATGGTCGATGCGGAAGAGAATTGCGAGGAAACGTTACGATGCGTCGTAAAGGGAGACACTTGGAGAAGTTACGAGTGGCTCGTAGTCCACTCGGAATCACCTCGAAGGGGCTCGAAGGAAATTAAGATGGACTACGGGACAGCGTAATGGCGTCAAAATTGTTCCCACAATTTCTTGGTGCTTTCGATGCGCCAATATCGAATAAAGACACTAACTGTAATTTGCAGTAACTCGAACACGCGAATACCGTCCATTATATTGGAAATATAGAAGGAACATTTTTTCCTTGTTCATGAACACAAAGATGTTGGAATTTGAATTCGTTTAATAAATTTTTTGACGTGCCGTGAGTTACAAAAAGAAAAAAAAAAAAGAAATTGTTTTCATCTCTTGCACGAATTTTTCATGACTTTCGTAATTTACTTTTCGTTTTCAGCAAATTATATCCTTTTTACCGTCTAACAATACTTTCATCCAAGTTGCGCGCGATCAAGCGATCTTATTCTCCTCTGTCTTAATCCAGTTCCAGAGTAAACACTTAGGAAGTTGACGTGATTCGAGAGTGATTTTATACGGGGGGAAATTGATTGCTTCCCTTGGAAGATTAAAGGGAATGCAGGATAGGTTTGGTCAGACATAAGTAAAGAACGAAGTGTATGTACAAGAATAAAGCAATGTGGAAATAAATTCTATTATATTATAGATAGTAAGCAAGGATCAAAGTTTTGTTTCGTGGAAGTTTCGAAGGTTCCAAACTTTTCAGTTAATATTATTATATATAATATATAAACTTTCCAACTTTACGGTGTAATATTCATCGATAAAAATTTCTAAAAATTTCAACGTTGTTACAAAGTGTGCTGAGAGAGTTATCAGAGCTACTACCGTCTATTAAATTCCATACTCAGGATACCAGCGCTAAGACTAATTTTTACTTTCTTAATACAATATACGCTGACCACAGCGCATCTTTAGTAGGCAACGTACAATTACATTTTTAAATTTAAGCGTCCATGAGGCGAGCTAGCAGCTTTAAGCAATAAAATAACGATTATCTTAAATTTTGTATGACTTGTATGAAACCCGTGAAAGTAAAAATATACTACGCAGTCTCATATTCTTTGAAAGTATGATAAATTTCGAAATAAACGAGTTTATGCGATAGTACGCGCTCAAGATTGCGAGTTATATTCGTTTCTTTTTACTAAAATGTATTCTATATGCTCCACGAATATTTTCTCGCGTCTCAGTATCGAACATTAAAGAAGGAAAACCAAATGATATCTTAATAATAAAGGTAATATTCTATTTAATGCTATTCTATCTAATTATTCTATCTAATGCTCGATCTACGATATTAAAAAGAACCCGAAGACAGTATCCGAATAGTAAATAACGAACGCTTAAGCTACCAAAAAGAAGAACTGGATGACAACAGACAATGTCGATGATACCCCAAAATGATCTACACATTTTCCTTGTAAACCTACCAAAGACAATGCATCGAACCTACGTAAAAGAAGAACCGTACAAACGAAAGGATCGTATCTTGATGAATACGGGAAGCATTTGCCGAAGCGACAGTACGTTTCCGACCCCGTGAAATCCAAACGTCCGGTCCTGACGGAGGCCGCATTTCACACTGTGCATTCGCGTCCAGCCCCGTTCGGAAGCATCGTCCAGGACAACGGAAGTAAGTGGGCACAATCGATCGATATTTCCTTCCTGGCCTGGCACGGTCAGCCCGCCAACATTCGGCTACACACGACTGGCTGGCTCATCCAACACCGACGCGACGCGATGTCTCTGTACGTTGACAATCTCATGCATTATGGGCATCCTCGAGGCTAGGCGACTTGGCCGGATCGTAGAAACGAGGTAAACCAGTCGATGGACATAAGCTACACCTCCTCACGATCACCGCCATCCTCGTGCGTGTCCCTTTGTGCAACGACGCTATCTGATCACCGGTTACGGTATTCTGGTACGAAGATTAACGTTCTTAGACGTTATGGGGCGGTTCGCCGCGAGGGAGGAATATAGACGAGAATGGGACCGTCGTCGAGGTTTGTTACGCGACTGTGCGGTGAACACCTTGACACGATGATGAATCGAGCTGCCGTAATAATTGAACGATGTGTCGTCTTTATTTTGGGTAATTTCGGTTTCGTGTGCGGGAAGCTTTGTTTTGAAAAGATGGGATCAATTTAAAGTTTCGTTAGATTTTAGCTGTTAGAATTTTGTCTGTTAGTTTTAACGTTTCAAAATACGTATAGCATATCCTGTTTAACTGGAAAAATTACGTCCAAATATTTGAAAAAGTACGAATGATATGAAAAATGTTTTCGACGATGGTTGCAAGATACACAGGGTTACATATTGTGCTTTTACCTGTTTGATCTTGGGTTATACAACGTTGTTTATTTTTCTAGTTAGATTTAAGTATGTCCGCGACGCAACCAACGACGCAACCTAAAATCACGAAACTTTACGAGAATAGCATTTATAGTATAGCATTTATTTGGCAATTTGCAACATTTACATCGCTATTGTAACGAAATGGTGATACGTTAGCTTTATGAATTTAGTATCGCGATACTATAACAATCTGTGCATGCAGAATCTGTAAAATTGATCAGTGTCATCATATTCTTTCAATAGACTTTATTAACATGTATTATATTTTATGTTTTGAATTTGTAATCCGTAACTTTTTCACCGGTTTTCCAAATCTGAATGGCAACGGAACGATGAAATTTTCGCGAAGCGAATATGAAACACGAATTTCACGCTCATATTTATTATATGATGTATAAAATCGATTCTAAAGGCCGATGGTGTATCTCGTTTCTGTTTTCCTTTCTCCTTGTTTATATCAACAAATGCCGTTATAAATTATTGCGTGGCATTTCGTTCTGTTTCTTCGAGGAAGTGGATGCTAAATCTTCTTCTGTCTGGAAAAAATTAGAATTAAAAAGAATCGCGTAGGGAACGGCAGATGTATTACGCCCGTCCCATGACGTTCATGCTACTTGGCGAGATGTATTTGTAATTTTAAAAAATATATCAAGCGCGTGATGCTTTTAACGAGCACTTTTCACCAAGACAGCAGCTATTTCTCTAGAGAAGAAAGATCGACTGCATCAAATAAGAAGAACAATAATAAAGGAGAAGATAAAAATAGCTTGTCGTTGAACATTTTGTACGCAGTCGATTATCGTTATACGTATTAAAACTTTATTTCCCTGCAAATTAGTCTGCATAAAAACATTTGTTATAGAAACTGCTACCGAATATCTCGATGATTATTCTCTCTGTTTCCCTTTTCATTATTCACATCTGCACGATTGGTACTTGCATTTCAGCGATTGTATCAGTTTTCCACGAAAATCCATTAGCAATATTTATTAAATTCGAACATTTTTGAATTGTTTCTTTTAATTAAATTCGGAAGCACCTCTCTGTTTTTACATTTCTCCGTTCTTAACCGTTTGGCTACACTTTTAAAAAATCGTAACAACGCGTGCTCGGGATTATTATCAAAAAAAAAAAAAAAAAAGAAAAAAAGAAAAGGAAAAAGGTTGGGGAAGAATAATGCTCGTATTCGCATAAAGGGGTGGCATTTGTAGTCGTTCCGAGATACTCCATGGGAAGCACGTGCTCGTCGTAAACGAACGAGAATTGGACCACCGTATCGCGTAAGGTTAACCGGAAGGGGAAACAATTCCGCGAGGGCTGCCCTCCGGGTGAAAGTTATTCGCGCTTCCGACAGTTCGTGGCCTCGTGTTCCACGAATGTCTTTTCGCTGGTTTCGAGGCGAATGCAAATACGGAAAAACTCCAGTCGATTTAACTATCCCCAACCCCTCTCACCATCCACACTCGTATACATACACTCCGGCATCGTTTCGCGATACCAATCTCTCTCGTAACTGCTGCTAGTTGTTTGGCTGCACAATCCTATTTGCCGAGCAATCTGCCACTGCCGGCAGTTCCTGTAATCCCGAGGGGATGCGCTTGGTTGCGGTAATGCAACCGGAAGCGATGCCGAAAAGACCGCCGATTTTCAGGGTCGTGCCTCATTTTCGAGTGTCGCTCATTCTTCGATAATCGACCAAATTTACCTTGGAGTAGGCTCCAGGAAGCTTATTCCGTCGATTTTGGGCTTTATTTTATGGTATCTATTCGTTTCCTTGGAAAACGTTCCTTTCTTTGGAAGGTTTTTCAGACGTTTGAAAAATAATTTCAGTGTCACGTCTTATTTCTCAACGCCGTTCATTCGTCTTCGACAAGCGATCAAATGTAGCTCGGAGCGATGCCAAGATTAGAATTAAAAGTTATTTTTAGTCTAAAAGTAGCAGCAGAAGTGTACTTCTGATTCTGATTCAGTTTCAATAAAAATCAGCGTTATTCTTTTCAGAAACATTAGTATCTTCTTTTTATTAATCGCGAGAAGGAAGCTTGAAACTCGTCACTTTTATAGCTTTGCTATTTTTATTTGGTATTAAGGAAGTAATTTCCCACTATGCCACAAAAAATTCTGTCTAGCCTCATTCACGAAACTTAAAGAGAGCAACTATTCTTCAAACTTCCGTCAAATTTTCCATTTTTAGAAATCAACTTTTTAAGATCGAACATTTTCGATCAACGATATAACCCCGAAACTCTGATTAATCGGTGGCAGACGAGTCAATATCCTTATATACGGCCCGATAAAGTGTTTGTAGAATAAACGAACTATATATATAGGGAGAGAGAGAGAGAAATACTTTCTTTTTGTTGACTGTGCAACGGTTTTACCGGATAAACGAATCGACCTCGGAGGAGGTATCGGTCGTTCAATTTCCAATAGCGAACAATCTGGGATCGACCGTTGGCTTAATCTGCATTTCCTGTCCAGTCAGTCGGCCAAGAAGACCGGCCTGATATTTTATTTAGTCGTGGAAAAATTTAATCAACCGGTCCAGGTCGAAATCCTCCAGCCCAAAACCGATTGCACTCGAGAAACTGTTGTTGCCGGGCGATCTAACGAGTTTTTCTCTCGGTGCTTCTTGTCGCGCGAATCCTAAATCCTGGGAAATATGCGCATTCGTTAAGCAACCGAGTTTCAACCTACGTATACTAATGAAGATTGGAACGAAGCTTTTTCAACAAGGAAATCCAGCGTCCGATAGTGAATAATTCGATCGTTTCGTTTATTTTACTGTTGCGACATTTTGTTATTGCGTTTTAATCGTTTCGGTTCTGAATTGCGTTATACTGATTTTCTATCGCCAGTTTTACCATTCTACGCACAGAGTATAAAATCCCGTCAGCGCATGCATGGTTAACCAAAGCGTACTTTACAAATGTTTTTTAAGCGTTTGTGTTTTCAAGGTAATTACAAAAATAGAAATATTTTAAAACGGTCTACGTGGAAAAATCGTGCGAGAACTTCCTTCCACTACATAGAAAAAGCTGCACAGAAGTTCGTGCGTAAATTCATACGCAATCCCATGCAAAAAAAACGCGTAGCTGCAGCGGTATTTGATCGACACCAG
Source organism: Bombus soroeensis (assembly GCA_014737365.1). Classification (NCBI taxonomy): domain Eukaryota; kingdom Metazoa; phylum Arthropoda; class Insecta; order Hymenoptera; family Apidae; genus Bombus; species Bombus soroeensis. The sequence continues at coordinate 2,357,404 of JACXIL010000236.1, forward strand.
TGCCGTTCAATCCCATTGTGTCCAAAAATATCAAAAACCATCGACGCTGTCTGCGATAATTCCGTGGACAAAAAACGGTTCCGCGATACTTTGTCGAAAAAATATTGGATACACTAGTAGGAGAGGAAGTATCAACCGAATTTCTGTCCCGTACAAAAACTCGCACAACCCTGGAGCAATCCATATTACCCGTACGCATAATCCGTTCCATAAACACTGCAGGCGTTCGTGTTCACTTGTTACAAAAAAGCGAAAAGGAAAAAAGAAAGGAATAAAACGAAGAGAAGAAGGAAAAAATACGAAACACCAGAGAGAACGTTAAAGAACGAACCGCGTGACATCGAAGCGATGGTTTAATCTGTTTTCTATAATATTACCAATCGTGACCTCGCACGAACACGCATCTTTTCAAACACATACGCTTACAGATATGGTATACAGGATGTTCCAGAAACAAAGAACCAAAGTTTGGCATCGTATTCCATTTTTCCTAACCGATTGTATGTACGTACGTGCTTGTACCGAGTTTCTCACAATTTTTACACGTATTTTCGGATTCGTTCAAAACCTTGCCAAGTTGTAATCACGATAATCGAGTTACTGCGCTATGAAATTTCAGGATGTTTCGTATAACATACATGATATAGACATAAAATTTTTCAATTAATATTCGATTATTTTCATAAGCATCTGTACGTAGACATAGACAAGCGTACAATTGGATCGATTAGCGGCCTATCATGCCCGTCATTTTTGCCACGATTGCAATAAAGTGGTCGTCTAAACGGCCAATAGTTTGGTGACGATGGTGAAATCGCTTATCGATCGATCGTAGTGAGAAAGAGTAAGAGAGAAATCAAGCCAATGGCCGTGTATAATTTAAATAACATGGTATTTTTGCGATCGAACGCGACGCCAACAAAGCGATCCAAGTGACCTCTCATCATCTCTCTCTCTCTCTTTCTCTCTCTCTCTCTCTCCACTTTCTGTATGCCTGTACACGCGATAATTGTCGTAATTAGATCCACGCCGATTGGGTCGGGAACGCAATTAAAATCTTGTGTTCGCGCAATCTGCGTGCCGTGCACGCGTCCATGCGTTCGAATCGGTCGTCCGCATTTATTTACTGGCAAAAGGACTGTCTGTTTGCAATGACTGCAAGAGTTTATTGCTAACGCAGCTCCTAGTAGCTTGTTGTTATCAATGGTATTACGTTTTTATTGTTATTAAAGCATACAGATTGTTCACTTCAATGTAATTTGTCTACCAATGTAATTTTTTAAGTATTATATTCGGCACGATGAGATCAGAATGTTCTAGACAAATACTTGTTTTTAATAAATATCGTAACGAATATTAAACCTTAAATAACACAATTAATTTGATTCTATAATTATTTCCTAGAATTTCTAATAACCCTTCAAGCTTATACAAACGCAATTAAACGAGAAGGATTAATTTCAAACTGTTTGTTTTTAACCAATCACTGGCTATTTCCCAGTAATCTGATGTTTGTTGATCATCGAAAATACAGCCTTTGAACGAGAGATTAATTGATACTCGATGAGATCGTAATTTATGATAATCATTTACCTGAATGGAGATCCACGGTAAAAGTTGCAAATGTGACGATTGCTAATCAATAGTGTTGCCAAATAATTTGTCCGTGTACATTGCGAAAGACAAAGCACGTTACCTAATGATGAATTGATCACTTAAATTTTAGTTCAATCGTTTCGCTAATGAATAAATTTAAGAAAAGTCGTTATTTCCGGCTTATGGATCAAAGATTCCTTTTCTTGTGTTCTATAATCATCGTTCAGTGGTATAGATTGAACATAGAAATACAGTCATCGAATGAACATAAAATCGTGATTAAGTATTGTCTGAACGACTTTGAATTCCAGGAAACACATCGATCTATTTGATTATTGTGGATTTATTCGTCTTTTATTTGAACACCGTATTTCATAAATTGCTAATTTATCAGGTAGAAATATTTCATCTTGCTCGATTAATTACCATGACTCGCATATTAAAATAAGAGCATTTATTTATTCCGATAGGTTGTACTGTTCATACAAAAACGAAGGAATTCGTTTCTTCTAACAAGCGAAATTCAGGAAACGTTGATACAAATTTTTACTTGCAATGAAAGCGGTAAAATTATCAGCGAGATATCTTATTCTTGTTAGAGTCAAAGGGTATAATGGGACGATGAACTTTTATATGACTAATTAATGCTTCAACTTTTTCCACTAAAGAATTTTATGGCGAAGGACTGACTTGGCGGAGAACGCCGTAATCAACACTCTATCCTGGAGGTTAATCAAATCTCACGGATAATTAATCATGTGGATCCTCTAAAAGACGTTGGATCGTCTAAAATCCTAAAAGCTTCTTCCCTTTCTTTATGGCCCCTTTTTCACGTACGTCGTATTTTCCCATGTGAAATACACGGAATCCACCTTCGCTTTCACGGGGTATAATGGACACCGTCACGTGACCATCGCTAAGAAAAAGGAAAAATAAACACTGGAATGACCGAGTCGCGTGATAAACGAAAAATCGTTGGACGTAATTCATACGGTAGATCTACATCAAATAGTTTTTGAGCAAAAATTTGCTGCGAAAGAATGAAATATTTTAGCTGATCAAATATCTGTGATCTAAGATCCTAAGATCATTGACCCTACAAATATATTTCTTGCGAGATTAATTACTAACTTTTAACTGATACTCCGATATAATTAGTCGTTTGAGCTCGAGATTAGATTATTTATATAATATTAACGTCAATCAATGATATTTACAGTTAACAGATTAGAATCCAAACGAAGGTTAATTACCGTAAAATGAAATAACCCGATTCAATCCGAAAGTGAACTTGGTAATGTGCCAGTTGCGACCCAATAATAACAATAATATCACCGAAGGGTTAATTTCATCCTATTAATTTAATTTAATCGGAAAAATATTTGGAAAGAAACGCGTAACTCTCTTCGAATATTATTACAACCCAAACACTTTCATAATAATCGTACAAGTCATCGTTTGAAAACCACCCAACGTAAGTTCTCCTTTATCATCGCCCGAGATTTCACGCGACCTATTATTTTTATGCAATGGAGGGTGAATAATGTCTGTAGGTTCCTGTTCGACCTGTCGGTATCACCCTTCGGCGATGCCTTGTTTCTTTTTCTTCTCACAATCTTCGCACAACGGCTGTCTCTCGACTCGACAGCTCGTGCTGCCTCGTCATCCTCGCCTCTTTCCACACTTTCTGATGTCTCTTGATTTTCGCATGGAAATTTTAATTATTACAGAGTCGGTCGGTGTCTTAATTAATTCACGTTGAGAAACGTCGTGGAAAGCCGGCTGTGCTGCACGATTAAACAGCTTAAAGTGTCAGCTAATGGCAGGGGGAATTATTAATGATTCGTGACGCGGAGAATGTCGAGAGATGACGAGTGCCAGCTATCCTGGCACACCTTATGGCGGATCCCCTCGTAAGACTGCAATTACGGCTAGTCTGGTTATCTCTGTGGCGAACCATTCAAGATCAAATACCGTGAGATTCGACAGAACATTGTTAATCTATCCGCGTAAGTGGGCGTCTTCTTCTCCTTCAAAAGTTTTTAATCCTTCTACTGTATTTTTTTTTTTTTTCGTGTCTGTTTCATTGCTGTGAATTCAAAGTAGTATCACGTATCATTAATATAATGGACAATCGGTTATTTAAGTATTTTTCCGATCTCTGCGAAATACATGCTTGCGGTAAATATCTTGTAGCGTCTACGTACGTTTTACAGGTTTGTTTCAAACTTTGCCGTGATAGCGGAATCTCGTTACGGTTAATTCAATTAGCTAATTTCCATCCAACGAAGTTCCGAAATGTTTCGTACAGTACGTACAATGTTCTTATCTGTGTTCAAATACTTTCACCAGTCACTATGGGTATATAGAATAAATTCTAGATGAACGAATGGAAGTTTTGTTTGTCAGTCGAGAGTCGACAGCTTTTTTAATTTAAAGAAATTTACCCGCAGATTCTTGCTGTGCTTGAATCTTGAGAAACTTAAGTTTCCTCGAAGAGAAGCTAGAGAATCGCTCGATAATTTTCACGCAAATAATTTTCAAGTGATTAAAGCTAGAAATTACTAATTATTTCACGAAACATCGGAAAGTATAATTTTTCAGCTTGTAACGTTCGCTCGATCTGTCGATTCGATTAATCCGCGTCCGAAGGAGTAGAGTAGTTTCCTACGGTTTAAATTTAAGTCAATTGGAATTCAGGTAATTCGAACGTAGCTGTAACGCTTCCAGGATATGCACAGCGGCCGACAAAGCTCGGTGGAAAAGCGTGGAAACATTTGTCATTGTCGGAACGCGTGCGATAATCGGGCAGCAACGAGGCGACGTTTATAAAATCTTGGCCGGGGCGGCGCACAATCGGTCGTTTCGCTGACAAATTTATCTGGCCGCGAGTATCATCGGAGCGAAACGATCGCGCGCGTGCACGCGTAATTAGTTCGAGAGAGCATTGGCTGGCGAGTTAGCCAGCCGGATCGCGAGATCCAGCCAAATATGTTAAAACGCGGACGTATCGATTGGGCCGAGGCTAATTAAGGGTATCGTGAAAAATGTACGCTCCGATAAATCATCGATACCTCGTGTCATAGGGACTAATGGGGATTAAAATATCCGATTTTCGAGCAAATTGCCGTGGACATATTACCCGGCTGGTTCCTTCGATAAACGTCGATTTCGCGATTAAAAGCGCCGGTGCCTGTCGAACCGAGTAAATATAACGGTGTTTGTCAGTTTTCATTTAATCTCAATCTGATTTTTCGAATCTTTCGGCTTCCCATATGTTTCGTTGCTCGCTGCCACCTTTCACAATTTAATTCAATTACTCGTTATAGTTTATTCATATTTCACATACGTTCATTCGGTTTCGATAAACGGAACTCTCTATATGAAGGCCACGCAGAAAAAAAAAGCACGATACGTCCATATTCGTTGATTTTCTGGCTTTTATGCCACTCAATGACTAAAAAGAGGATATTTCGATACGACGTACAAATAGTTGAAAAAAAAAACGTCCTGTACTACACGCAAGTATATATCATTATTTAAAACTGGATGATAAATTCAAAAAGGAGGGTAGGAGTAAGTAAAATTGGAAATGGAGAAGTTTGTTTGAAAAAATTCTGCCGGTCAAATTCTTGGAAATTCTACTGTATACTTGCGAATAACGTGTCAACTTCAGGATTTGAGGAATTTGTTTTCCTTAGTAATGTTCTTGGTCGGAGGGTGATAGTAGCAATATCTGGCTGTTGAGCAAGTTGGATCGAAACAGAAGTTACAAGTGTTCCTCGTAACTTCTTCCAACTGCGCGAGAACGAATATGCCGGCAAAATGGCGATCGATGATGAGAATCCAGGCAGATGGTGTTGCTCGTTTAGGATTGTTTCCTGATACTACGCCTCTCTTCCACGTTAACGATCAAATAATGATTGTTTCAGGGATTAAATTGCGAGCGAGCCATCTTTAGTTCAGGAATTAGGACTTATACCAGGCATCGGCTTTTGTCTGAGAATGAATAAAGTCTTAAGGCAAGTCTTATAATTTTCAATAGAAATAAGAACTTATTGTTAGAGCAGTTTATAAAATAATTGGAAATCTTTAGAGAATTATTTCGAGTATCATTCGTTGAATTTATATACAATCTTGTCTCTTGTCTCTTGACAAATAAGAATGGAAAAACAGTTCGTTTGTGTCTCGATTATTTCCCACATTTTAATTGTGCGATTAAGGAAAATAACAAATGACAGACCAAGAGACGAGTCTTTCGTGCAATATACACAATGCAATATTTTATAAATTTTCACTCTACTTTCGCTATACTATTTACTGTATAATATTTTTGAAGAAACTATTTATCGAAAATTTTACGATAATCGTAACCATAACTCGGAATATTCGAGGATGTTATATGTACTTTTTCCAAATTTTTCAAGGAAATGTTTTTTTAGATTGAAATTAACGCTTCTCAAATATCGTTAAGTAAATTAATTCCGCGCGATGAAGCGCAACGAAGATTATCGTAAAATTTAAACTTCATCTCTCGAGTTTGTAAAATTATCTAACAACTGGGAACAATGTAAAGCCGGCACAAAAATAGTTATCCTACTTATTATCCAACTAACAAGTCAGACAGAAACTTGAGGCTATAGAAAAATTACGGAGAAAGACTCTTCGATCGAGCTGGTTCGTTCTAACTTTTCCACAGCTGCACCTGTGATCGAAACAATGACAGATAATAGCGAACATCGAAATTTATTTTCCAAAGGGAAATATCAGCTCCTGCGCTTTCGATTCGGATTCAATGATCGTTTAACGAATCATTAATTAGCTGGATGCGATTGCTGTCGGTCTATCGGTACGAAGTTTTAAAATATTCAACACGATTGAAAGTAAATCCTTGGAGCGAGCGAATTGCGAGTGATTACCTCGCATAATAGATGGATTTAGGTCGAATTGCATGCTTAAAAGTGACTTTTGCATAGTGTACGTACACCGGTTTCCCTGTAAATAATAAAACATCGGTCGTGGAATGTTCGATGCGTCAAAATGAAATAGTGGAGATGAAACGAGAGGGTTGGATGGTAAGTTTCAAGGGGAAAAGAGATAAGAGGAAGATTTAAATAAACGATCGAATGGAGCTGTTTCTTCGGCGATATCGACCATTCGATTCGCCATCCCTCGGAATTTATTTATTAGTTGAAATGTGACTGATGTGACTCGCGTGACTCGTGTAACTGGCAACTGGATTATCGCTGAGGCAAATTGAAATATTTTCTTTTATCCCCATCTGGTGTTCTATAATAATAGTTTATTAGTAAATGTGTATCGCAAATAATGAAATGTAGTTACATGAACTGTAAATTTAATTTGTAAATGGATAGAATAGATAGAATAGAAGCTGTAAATAGATCATTGCATAAACAATTTAGGTTGAAAAATATGATATATTCCTACTCGTGAACTGGTCGTTAATTTTAATATTTATCAACATACGCGTTTTATATCACATCACAGAGTTTACTTAAATATTACTATGAAATTCGACAACCGAATAATTTTTCACTCGACCACCCAAAAGTCTCACTCGGCCATTTCTGCTATACTATTTGTCAAAAAATGCAGATTTTGATATACGAAATAATCATGTCTGGTAAAACAGTAAATCATCGACACGAACGAATCGCATGTGTCTGTGGTTGAACATTTTTCATAATACCTTCCCCTCCAATCGTCAATCAACCTTCATCGCCGATCGTCGACAACGTTTGTCGAAACTGTTTCTGTTGTACGAGTCCTCGGGGCACCCTTCGTTCGTTGGGAATTTAATCCTTCGAGCTGCTGCTTGCATATTCATCGACGAAATAACGAACGATCGCAGCCATTTCGATCACGGTGAATTCAGTTCGAAAGATCGAATAGAACACGTCGGTTACCCTTTCCTACCCCCGTGACATTAAACCCGAACACGACTAACGGGGATTACTACCGAAACCTCTCAACTTTTCACCGGCGGAAGTTCGACGCGAAGCGTGGTCCATTTTAAAATTAAAATGTGTGACTTCCAGTTCATCGAGTTGCACCGCGATACCAGCGAAAAAAAGAATGCAATTTTGTTGCGCGAAGAACGAATTTGCTCGTAAAGGATTGCAAAGCGGATTATGTTGTTAAAATATTAAAAGGATCTAATTTTTAGTATTTACGAGCGTTCCGGTGTGCTGCTACGTCTTTACAGTCTTTTTATAAATATCAGTATGCGAGATCTACGTATTAGGTTGTCGGAGAAGTTTCTTCCGTTTTATCAGGAAATAATAGACGCACACGGTTTTTTCTTTTATATTATTTTCTCGAATTACGTACGATCCATTTTGTTCTATCGAGATAAACACCGCGATATTTCGCAGACTTGCTTTCACGTTTCTATGAAAGTGCATTGTTGTAAAAAACACGTTTGCGAAAGAAACACACTTTCCGGACAAACTAATATAATACTGCATGAAAGTATATTTAAAAAGAGAATTAAAGGAAGAAGAACAAATAATACTCACAGTCATTAAAACTACTTTTACATCGAGTTATAGTTCTCGAATAAACTCGTGAAACGCGAACTTTTTTTTTGGACGTGGAAAATTCCTCATGGACGCTCCGCCGCTGCAGGCAGCTACAGAGCAGTGTCGAACTCTTACCGACTAAAACTCCACGATCACCTGCCTACGCGTGTGACAGGAAGTTTTCGGTTTATGCGAATTATCGTCGTTGCAACCCCCGCGTTCTCTTGATCGAGCCAGTGTTAAAATCTCCTAGCTGAAGAATTGGAGCTAGAGGAGGCCATTGCCCCCAGCGAAAAACGTGGTAAGTGCCGCCGAAAGGCGACAGTGCCTTACCATTTATATGTGTTCCATTCTTGTCTAGGGAAGTGCTAAACGTCTCTCCTTGCATATTACACGTAAAACACAAACTATCCTTGCTTTAACCAAATCGCTTGTTCTATCAAACAATGTCGGTGTATCTTAAACGCGATTCCATAGTTTCCAGTGTAACGACTGGATCTGCCCGATAAATTTCAATGCAACTTTCGCGTACTCTGCCTTGGATGGGTGCAAATATCAAAACCAAGTTAACCCCTGGACGGAAGAACTGGTCGCGTTTTCCAGGTAACGAGAGAGCACCAGCTCGTGTGCACGAGTTTATCTTTAGTATTAGCGGTTCTTGGAGGCTTGCAGGCTGCTTTAGCGCTATAAATTCTGCGGCACGCCGGCCAGTCGTTAATATCGTTCGCGGGAAAGCGGTTTACGAAGCTCTCGGAACCAGCCCGAAGGCTCTTTTGTTCTATTTACCATCTGTACCACCTTTTTTCTTTGTTTTTCTGCCTTTCCATCGTTCGCACCGTAAGTTCAACTCGTTTTTCAGTGAATCGGTTCGAAATCACGCCGGATAAATCCCTCTTATCGTTCTTTAAATAAGCGAAAATGTCTGTGAACTGGATTATTGGTCACTAAGTTCAGGTTTACCGACGATTTGGGGAAATTTATTAGCAGCGTTGCTGTTTGTGCGAAGGCTTGAAGAAAATTCGTGGGCTTGCGAGTGATTTGGTTAAGTTAAGGACAGTTTGAGATTTATACATTGGTTTTGGGAGAATTTAGTTATAATTGGATTAATACTATGATACAGATAGTCTTACCGAGTATTTCTTTTCGAAGAAGGTCTCGCCATTGTTTATTGCGAATATACGAAACAACGAAGACAGTATTTAGATTATGAAAATTTGTGAATTATAAGCGACGTTGATAAGATTGATAAAGTAGTTTAAGATTAATCAATTGCTTTTAGGAGAATTTATTGTACATAGGACTACTAATATAAATGAATATTCCTACATTTTTTCATATTTTTACGATCTAATTCCTTTTCCTCTTACTCATAAATCGCGGTAAAACTTATTACTACTATATTTCCATATATGAAAATGGTATTACAGTATGAAAGACGTAATGCTATGTGTTGCGAGATAATGCGAACAAAATCCGTCCATTTTTCATTCGATAATCTTTCAGTTTAACGTCGTTACACGATGAAAGTTTAAAGCGTTATCTTTAAATTCGCCACGTGACAATTTTTCAACGTATCGATCTATCTACGTAGGATGACATCTGAACGATTATACGTAAGTCTATGTGACCGAATAAAGCCGACCAGTGGCATGGCTTTTAATAGAAAATAAAAGACGCCACGAAAAGCCGATGAATAATGTAGAGTCACGGAGATTAGAGGATTCGAGTTTTTGCCGGTGACCATTAATTTTAACTCGTGCTCCAGCGACCCGAGGACCAAGTTGTTTATGAGATCGTGAAAATCTTTTCCGATTAGAACTCTCCGGATCTACTTAAGTTTCACCCGCTCTAAGATTTTGTCCAAACGGGATCAAACAGAATTTTCAAACAGGCCGATAATTTTATTTCAAGAAAATAGAAACGAACGAAGATACGAACGAAAATATAAATGAAAAGGCATACACTTTGTTTCAAAATTGGACGAAACGACAGATTCGTAGCTTTTCAAAGAAATTTCGTAGAAAGGTAATCGAACCGATGAATTTGTAATTTTTCGTAAGAATTTTATAGATTTACAACGTTGCGTTTATGGGAATTTCAGACTTTGTGTAAAATATGCCTTGCGCTCTACGTATACGTTTTCATATATTTTATATTTTAATTTTCTCGGTATAAACTTTTATTCGCCCGTAGCTAATAAGAGTTAAATTTCATGAAAAGTGCGGCATTTTTTCGTTGCAGTACGTTACGTTGGCTTGACGTTTCGGTAAAAAAAATTCAGCGTGCAATTTGAGGGACACAGGAATATAGGTACATTTGGAAAGGAACGCATAAGGCAGCGAGAAGATAAATTATGTACCGCGCGTTTAACAGTGTTCCAGGGTTGGTGCTCATTTAAACTGACATCGAAATGTAGGAAAACTAGCAGGACTGGTTGCCAGTTTAAACGAACATTTGCTCTGGGAACAAACTACGACCGGAAGATGGATCTGTAAATGGGGACTAGTTCACGAACTTGTGTAAACTTCCTATCCTCCTTTGTTACGTTCACCTTGGGTTTGGTATTTTACGCTGGAAGCCATGTTCTTCGCCAGTTAGCACGTACATATCACCTAATAACGTTTATTAATATTTAGGTTAATTATTAATATTTCTTATTACTATCCATCGAATTATCGTTATTTCGTCAAACATTTCTACATCATAATTTTCTCTAAATAGATGCAATTATAATTAATGAAATATCATCATTGCACCGAGAATTCTATTTCATCGTGTTATTTAATATTCATCATCTTCTGATTGCTACATCAAATTTTCCTACTCCATAATTTTCTACTAATTTCTGAAAATTATAATTAACAGAATGTTAGAGGAGCACCGCTAAATTAATTTTATTATGCCATTTTATTTTCATTATATTCTTATTATTACATCAATGAATTAGCTACGTTGTACATTTCGCCAATGAAAATTCTGATTAATAGAATAATACCACCGCAGAAGAAATTTTATTTCATTATAGTTGTACAATTTCCTACCAGATAGTCGTATTTCCGTTCAAAAGCGCTATTCTCCAATATTAATCGCTACATTAAGCAGTCAAATTTGTTTAAAACGGTACCTCATTCCTCGAAAATTCGATTTTCTCTTACTCATATCTAACACACGGTTTTCCATGAGGATTACGAAGGTATTAACGTTGCATACACGGTAAGGGTTACCCAAAACTATGGTACATTCCGTCACTGGAATTTTATCCCATGGACGCAGACATACTTTCAGACACCGTGAATAGTTGGCGACATTAGCTATAGCGGCTCAGACATTTTCGACTCTGGATATTAGCTCGAGACCGAGACTCTGTGTCAGCTCGTTAGGAAATATCAAGCGTGCAAACTATGACGATACTGGGAGTCCATTAAATTAAGTCCCTGCTGGTTAACAGATTGCCCTGGAACCCCCAGGGCTTCTCATAACGACGATAATTTATACGTTATTATGTCCTCGGGCCTATTGTTTTGACTAATTATGATTCATGTCCTTGCAATACATTATCACGGTAAACGAAAGTATAGAAAACGAAGACGTTGACGAATTTACGTGAAATTTCAACGATACCCTATTTCCTCCGAATATATATTTTCGTTCAAAATTAAAAGAGAGAAGAAAAAAAAAGAATTCCGAATAATAAAGTAATTTTTAATATTCCGAACTTGTTGAATATTATTTTATATTCTATCGTTGGTACGTTCAACTGGATAAAGTTTTACATTCTGAAGGGAAATTTAAAGAAAATTTATAGTACGATGAATTTTCTCGCAACATCTATTTTGCTGGATTATTCGCGGAAGGTTTGGAGAACGATAGCCGGAAGTGGAAGATCACCACGTCACACGCGCCGTGTTCCTCGTAAATTTACTAGCCGGAATGAAGTCCTCGCTGTTCATCACGCCTGCCGCGCACGAGGCGAAATTAGTTTTTCGAAACGCAAATCGTAGTTCGTGAAACGAAGTAACACATGGCCGCATCAATATTCCGCGGCCGGTTAATAATTCTGTCTTCCATCCATTCGCCGAAAAATCAGCTTGTCGTTCCGGTAGAACCAGTTCGCAACGTTATTTTTAAACGTTCGCTCGACTCGTGCATGAATTTTTCAATGCCTGTTTTATTTCCCATCTCTGCCAACCATTTTGCCCATTCTTTCGTGAATTTCGAAGAACCTGTTGAGCCTATAAAAATCCCTTTTTTCTTCCTTCCCTCGTAATTTCACACGAACGAACTCGTATTTTTAACCAATGAAATAACTCTGCGAATATTTAGTTTTACGCGAACATTTTTAAATATTACCATCTTCGTGTAGAAGGTAAAATGTTACACTGTTATAAAGGAAACGTATCTGCCGTAATCTAATTTCTAGACATTCCAACTCTAAAATTATTATCACAAATAAATTCGTTGTTTAACAAGTCGAATCGTTGCATTCTCGCTTCCCATATTATACGCACGGTGACCTCGCGTACCGCTTCCACCCTTTCACCGGGTTCAATTTCCAATCGTGTCGCCACTTCTAACTGCGATCTACGCTGACATTATGGGCTGGCCAGGAAATCGAAAGGAAAATCGCCGTTTCCCCGGAAACTGAAGTGCACTCGCCACGGTATCGAAAATCCGCCGAGAAAGATCGAAGAAACTCAGAAGACGGTAGCCTCTCCTCCTTCTATCTCGATGGTCCAGCTGTCGTATTAAATTCTTCGACGTTCGTTGTGCTTCTTTGAGACGCGGCCGAATTTCACGCTGCCCGGGATCGTCGACAAGACGTTTTCGAAGGTTCAAAGTGCATCCAATTCCCAGTATGAGTCGTTCGTACGCGAACGTCGAGTGTTCTCTCTGTTCACTTTGTCGTTCGGACGATGTGTAAAGTATGAGAAGTCTCGTAAAGAAACCAGTGGAATGCCATTATCAGAGTGCGCATGTTTATGCAAACACATATTTTTGTAAATGGTAAAATTAGAAAATTGAACTGAAAAAATTGTTAAGTAAAGTGTTTCCATTAAATCAAGGAATTCTTTTCGCATAATAATTTTTATATCTTTTGGCATTTGCTGCTAACAAGTGCAATTAATATACTTTAACAAGAAACAACTATGACTTGTAACAAGGAGAATTTTGATCTTTCGCGAAGATACAGATTTTTCATACAGCCTGTCGTTATGAAACAAAGAAAGAATAGCAATCCATTGTTTAAAACTATTCTTGTAAAAATATTCCAGTTCCATAAAACACGCATCATGTACATCGGGAAAATGTAATATCTGTCGAATTCATATTACATTTTCACATTTCGTATTATTTATTCTGTTTCATCGGCAACAAAAAAACAGTACCAGTTAATGCATAAAAACATTCAGATTCCTATTCGAAAGGGAGTCCATTTGCATCCCTTTAGGAACAATAAATCCATCAAAATCCACTCAGCCTCGCATTTGTCGATTTTCACAACAAAATAACATACAGATTTGCTCTGCATATTTTTTACGCTTTACAAGCAATCTTTATAATTATGCAGTCCTTGAACCTTACTTTTTGCTCTTTGCTTAAACACCAAGTTTCCCTTCGATACCTTTCTCGCCTGTGTTATTAATATTTATTAATTTTTCACTACGAAAGGTGAGAAAAGGTCCGAGATTTGACGTGTTTTCTCGAAAACAAAGCGTAGCCGCGTAAACGCGACGTTGTTTTGCAATAAAACACGGTGAACCTCTCTCTCTCTCTCTCTCTGGGTATTATGCGAAATATCGTAAATGTTTATCACAACTTTCTGATGCAGTCGCGCCTTTGTTATTGCAGCGTGATGCAACAATCATGTTAAACATGCCAGTATAAATCGAGAAGCAAAGTTCCCGTTTAATATCGTCGAAGAGAACACAGTTCTACCGAAATGTCCACCACTTTAAATTTTATCTAACAATTTTTTCCGCGATCGTTCGATAAATTTGACGAATTCAATTTTTTCATCGATGAACTATACGACGAGTATATTGTATATTTCTTTGTGCAATTTTTTGGTGTTTCCTTCGTTCTTTTGTTGTTCTACTTTCTGGATAAAAACAAATTTTGAACAATGTTATGCAGGAAATTGATGACGAATACAGCGTTGGAAAGTAGAATGGCGCACGGTGATATTTTACTGAGGATTCATGGAATTGTTTTGACATGCTTTTGCAGCTCGGTTATTTTTAACATTGCAGGCATTCTGTTTTAATTTGCTCTTATGGATTTTCTCTCATGGATGTGACGTGTATTGATGTTACTCTCAAATGAAACGAAGCGAAATATTTAGGTGATCTGTGTAAAAAATAACAGGATTTCATTTGTAAAGGTTGGAATATTCAAGGAATTAGATGGAAAGAAGATTTTTGCATTTTGAGAATCGAAGAGATTACTTACGAATCATATCCCTTGAGAAGCATTCCTAATTAACTGATAATTCCTAATTAGTTGGTTAAGTTTCGATTAGTTTTAATCGCATGGAAATAACAATCGTTCAGATGATTATTCTTTTAATTTTTACAGAATTAACGGAACAACGAATTCTCTATTTTGAATATTTCATATATATTTCCAGACGTTATGCGCGTTTTGTACATTTGTACACGTTCGGCCCCAAACATTCACAGTCCAGTAATAAATGGGCAGAAACCAAATTCCAAGTATCAGATTCTATTTTTTCGGTGTCAATTAAAGGGTTTCAGGGTAGATGGCCAATTATTCCAACCAGTTTTCGACCTCGATATCGATCGAGACAGGCAGAGATGGTTTGTCAAAGCATCGTCGAGCTTTTATTCGCGGCTGTTACCTCGTCGTAGCGTGAAATTTTTGACTAGCGAAAATTTCAGGCCAACTACACGGAAAACACCATTACTCCGCTAGAACCTCGAAATAAGGAGACACGTTCCTTTCGCGCAACACGAACCGGCGAGAGAATTTCACGGTGGGAATCGTGAAATTTCCTCTCGTTTCTCCCTCTATTCGTTTCCACCCTCTGGCTGCAACCCTCCAGGCGTCTGGTAAAATTAATCTGACGATTTTCATGGAAATCGCAAGCTTGAAAAGTAAACAATTTTCATGATCAACGTCGTGGAAAATGTTTCGATGAAACGAAGCTTCTGCAGTCTCGTGTCGTTTAGTCGACTCTTTTATACTTGTCTGATTAACAAATTTACGTTGGTAACGTTCGATTTAATATATCGTTCTTTGTTGGAACAAATTTGCAAATATTTTATAAATAATTTTCAACTGTTCATTTTCAGGATTAAATCTGTAATTTATCATTTCGTTGAAAGATATCGATCGTAACGATATTAAACGCATCTTTGGTATTCTACAAAACTGCATGGACTTATGAGCTACCGTTAAAAGGCGTGTTTCTCTGGCCTCAGGTTATTTTTCTCTTCAACGACGTTATATCAAGGTAATGACGGTGGATGTCTTTATAATAAAAAGGCTGACAAAAATTGTCTTATCGTACCTCTTCTCGGTGCTCTTGATATGCTATAATAAAAAGGATAAGGTCGATAAACATTCCGTTGCATCGAGTTTCTAAAAACCACTCATCCAATTCCTGTACAAACCTCGAAGACTCGAAACGTAGATCGAAGAAAATGATTCTCTCGTACGATATAAAATTATTTTTCATAACTTTTAACTCTCGTGTGCTCAAAAATTGATGCCTCGATCTCTCCTAATGATAATCTTGGGCATAACGTTGAAACGAGAAGTAACGCACATCGATAACGATTTTTCGATATTCTTCTGAAACTTAAAAAATCTTGTCAACGATAGAAAAACACGATCCAACCAAAGTTGATTCGAAGCGTCGGAGAACCGACGATAAAAACTAAAATTCACGTTTCCTTTCCAATGTTATTTGCTTTTCTCTGGAAGAAACATGGGGAAAACGAGACGGCGGGTTCCTGAACAAACGATTCTCTCTTTGTACAAATATTCTGCGACCAATTCTGTATCCATTGCACGATTGTACACGAGTTCGCTCGGTATCGTGACTCGCGAGTAACGAGCTCATTCGCTCGGCGAAATATTCCGCGACTCGGACGACGACGGAATGATCGAAATTGTGAGCGTAATCAAGATTCAGTTCATCGGGATTCCCTGAAATTCGCCGGAAGCTCTCGTCTAATACCCGTAAGAGGAAGCAATTTACGAAAGCGTGCCAACTCGTACGATCTTCAACGAGGTTCGTCGGTTCTCACATTCCTTCGATCGAAAACGGTGATAATTGAAGCAAAACGAATAACCGTGTCTCTACTTTGCCTCTAATAATAGCCGCTGCATCAAACTGTTTGTAATTACGCGACGTTTGCAAATCCAGCATTCTGCTACCAGTGTTTCACAATATTTTGCTACACTCTTTCTTTCTTTTTTCCTGCAACGTCGTTTCGTGCAAAGCTTCGATTCCAGCCCCTTGTAATTTTGCTAGAAAAAAGGTTTCGCTTTGGTCAACACGCGAACTTTCTTCCAGAATTTTCATCGTTTTCTATTCTTTCTATGGAATTTTGATAAAACCAGATGAAGTAGTAATTATTACAAATTTATATATAAACAGAAAGATTTATTTCACTGCATGGTAACAGCGAAGAGGCGGAAAATGTGCATTTTTTAAAGCAGATTTCGCGTTGGAAATTGGATCCGTCTAGAAATACATCGTTGAGAGATTGAAATGAAAAATGGCAACGTTTTCAAGCGAACAGTAAGCAGTCGGAGAAAGGTCGATTTCGTAACAATCTTCAACTCCTTGAATATTCTGTATTTTTTCCCACGATCGAAGCTCACTTTCGGAACGATCGGATTGTCGTTAAATTACAGCGATACTCG
This sequence comes from Bombus soroeensis, assembly GCA_014737365.1. Classification (NCBI taxonomy): domain Eukaryota; kingdom Metazoa; phylum Arthropoda; class Insecta; order Hymenoptera; family Apidae; genus Bombus; species Bombus soroeensis. The sequence continues at coordinate 2,374,437 of JACXIL010000236.1, forward strand.
ATTACTAGCAGAATCGCGATCTCAAACGCTTCGTCGGATGCATCAGGCGGATTTTTAATAGCTCGTTTACATTCGCGTCATGTACATTTATAACGCAACAGTGGACATGTAACTCCAATAACGATTCATGGGTTCACTACCTACCTTTATCACACCACTATTTTATTTTTCTCGTTGAAAAAACTCTACTTCCGGCTCTTTTTTCATTTGCCATTCTACGTTTATCTGTTAAGGTATAGACAGGATTCGGAAATACAAATAGTTTACTTTATTTCACACACAACAGCTATACGTATATATTACACTCTGAAGACCTCGATAACCTACTCGCACGCACGCTTGTTGTCAACCGACTCATCCAGATCCTTCCAACAGCTTGCAATCGCCTTTTGTCTCAACTGATACCTGGACGACCTCTGACGCTTACACACACATTCACATGTACAGTGTAAATGTATCATCTACCTAACATTATCAAATGAAAGATGTTTTCACGTAAATCGTAATATTGTAAAACATCTACGATATACATTTCTTCGTGTTTCAATCCACAAGATCGCCCTGTTACCGCATCTCTCTTAATACACTTCCGCTTCTCAAACACTCTATACAATAGCCGAAACCATAAGCCAGCACCATCCAAAGCACTTCCATTAACCACAGAGAAAAACACCTTGGAAGAAAAAAGCAATGCCAGCACGAGGCTTAGTTCATTTTCTCGAAAGCTTCTCTCATCGTGCCTTATCGCTAATGATCGTCCATTTCGAGGAAACGTTCAAACGCGACGTCCACGACGATAATAAACGTTAACGTTCCGCAAGCGCGAAGGAACGTTCCGTCAACGATCCAATGTGTTTCACGCGGTCGTTAACCGGTTACGTATAAATTTACCGGAAGCCTCTCCTCTTAATATCAGCGCCGAGCAACTTACGAAAACGCATCCACTCGCCGATATTCGCCGTCATTGTTGCGCTGATAAACGCGCCAAGAAGTTTTCGCTCCACGGTTAAAAGATAAAGGAAACGGTGGGAGGAGATCATCGACGATGGTGGAAGACAATGGGGCAACTGGCCGCGAGTCGGGACGAGCTTCGTGGAAACTACCACGAGAAAAGTATAGTGAATTACGCGCTACGTGCTCGGCCTGTGAGACTTGTTAGAGTTTTGAATGAACGCCTCTCGCTGAGTGCTTGAATAGGACTCCAGGGGAACCTGCAGAGCATTATGCGTCGATTTCGCCTGGAATTTTGTTAATGGATGGGCTGCATATTTGTCTTCTATTCTGCATACTTATTGATATTTATCATAGCGATATCGTATATACTTGGTACAATTTTTCAGAAATTATTAATTACATTGGATTATTATATATGTGTGTAGTATCTTTGAATGTGTGATCTTCTAGAGTAAGGATAAGGAAGGATGTTCTATTTAAAGTGAAGTTTAATTCTATTTTAACAAGCAATACCCGGTACAAAAACTGACTACAATATCTCAGTAGGTCTGCTTCCCAGGTCAAAAAATGCTGACCCTTGGCCCTGGCACTCTTCTCCCACTCCTTTACTCATTTAGCTTTTCCGTCACCAAAGCAATACACTTTCACTTACATTCTCTCTCTCTCTCTCTTTCTCTCTTTCCCAGCACTCTTAAGATTCTTAGTTTATTCCTTAAATTCTAACCTAAATATATAGACCAAGCGTGTACCCCCCTTTTTCGATACTACATGTATATAGAATATAGCGAATGATTTTTGTCGCTGTTACTTATTCTATTTGAAGTGGCATCGTCTATTTATCGTGATTAGCGTTTATTTTCATACTCGATGGATTACTAAATTCTCTTCAATATCGTAATTTTACGAAATTCGATGGTCTTTTGTTGGAACGGGATCGATGCGAGGATATCCTTAAGATTATCGTCCATGTTATACCTTTACCTTTCTTCGTTGTATATAGGACACTCTACGATTATGTGGGTGATCGATAGTCTTGCATTGCGGATGTCACATTTAACAGAAAGTCTATTTTCCAGTACGATTTCGTTGTATCGATATTTTCTGAATCTTATTATTGAATTGTATTGAGATGTGTATAATTTCGTGTGCTGGACTAGATTGGGCGGCATTAGTAGTGGCACATGTATGTGAATATGAGTGTGTGGAAGAATGTGTGTGCACAGCGTGTCGAAAAACAGATTCTTCTTTTTATTTTATTTTATTTGGGAGTATTTTAGAATCAATCCTCATTGAGAATTTCAAGTAAATTTTTCTGGCGTGGTACTGTCACATGATTAATAATTGTTTATAATATGTTTGATTCTAGTTGAATCTAGTGCTTAAATCTAAAGGATAGTGTTTTTTTAGCCTGCGGATCTGATCCGACGTATCAATTAATCGAGTAACTAGAGGGTTTTGGCAATTGTTAACTCTTGCGCTATATCTATTATCGCATTTTGATATTTCTTCTTTGACTGTGAGTATCTTGAGGCCGCGATGTATCGTTTCGTTGGTAACATAGCAAGGTGCATCTATCAAGGATTTTAGAGTTTTCGATTGGAAACGTTTACTTATTCGTTTTTCTCTACTAAGAAAGTTTAAATAATTTCGCGATCTTAAATTATCCAAGTTGCTTTTCGTATTTCCGTATGCCTTAACAGAATTCTTGCTTTTATTTCAATCGCTTGATAATCGTGCCTCTCGTAGAATAGCTTCTAACGATGGTATACATCTATTTACGGACTAAAATGGGGCATCGTGTATGCAGCATTAGCTTCATGCACCAGCTGACTGTGCATCGGTTGCGTTTATCGTAACGACAAAATCTTCCACCGGGATCGAGGTCTACGGGCGTTATCTCTTTTGATCGCGTCTTCGTTGCTCATCCACGGTGTAATGACGTTAGTCATGCGCACGGGCATGAAGTTATCGGTAGCTAGCAGTTAATTCTGCACGTACTATACGCTGTTCGCTTAGGTGCATCCACTTTTGCTGTGAATACCCTTAGTGACGTTCAATCTTCCTGTTTGTTCATACAGAGAAAATGGCATATAAATCAAGCGAGATTATTCCTACATCGAAATATTCGTTTGAACTCGTTCCGCCAAAGTTGTAGGTCAGGGTTTTCGTATAAAAATATTTATAAAAAATAAATACATTTATCGTTTAATCAATTAATCACTCGTTAAAGTACACGTAAAATCGAGCGTGTCTTATAAACTTAATGTTTGATCAGTATGAAATTTTTTTCTTAGTCTACCTTCGTGTTCTAAAAAAGTTCAACGTGGAAAGTAATTTTACATTTATTAACTAATTTACGCTAGTTGCGAGGTAAAAGAATCTAACGCTCTTCTAATTAAAATTAATTAACAGATAAAATAATTCAAACGTATCTGAAGAGTTCCAACTTAAAGAATTACGTATCGTCGATGAGCCCGATTTTGATAAAGAGAAAGACACGTCATAAAAATAGCTTGTAAAAGTAACTTCTACAAGGAATAGGGAAAATTATCGGAAACTTTTTCTCGATACCGTGCATACGGACAGCCAGTTTTTAGTCACGTAACCGCTCTCATCCGTGGAATTTCCTTTCGACCGAGACTTATGTATACCATCCATTTACCGCTGAAGGATTCCTTCTATTCGGAATAATAGACAGCCGGAAAAGGCAGATAGATTGAAATGCATCCCAGAAAATTCACCATCAGAAGTGACTTTTCTCGTCAATCAACAGTTCCATCGAGAATATGACGAATACCTTCGACGAACGCGTTCTGCTACCTGCTGTTATAGCCAATAGCAATTTTCATCTTTTTTTCGTTTTTATCTAGCTTCACAATTTTTTCCTCCGTTAAAAGATGTACATTCTGGAAACGATCGTGCGTGAAATAAGAATAAATAATTTTCTAAACTTCCACTTTAAATTAATTCGCCTTATTTACTATTTCGAGAAACAAAGATTTTTATTTCTCGATTTATCTGTATTTTTCTGGTCTTCTTCTTTTCATAGATTTTATTCGACTGTATTACACGTATGTGCATATTACATGTATTAATAATTACTCGAGCCGCTTTTCCACGTTTCCTCGATTACTATTTCAAGATGCATACAGAGTGGGTGTTTCTGTAATTCTTCTAATCAGATTTCCACGGTTTCCGACGTGCCTGAAACGAACTGAAATTCAATATCCATTCTGAGATATTCAGTGCTTCGAACTAAACGTCAGTTATGAAGATTCCACTTGCTCTTATCTAATATCGCGCAGTTAAAGTACAAATTCGTGGAGGAACTTCCTTTACTTAATATCATTTACGCACTGTCATACTATTCGCCAACGAACTTGGTTCAGTCATGGTCTCATTGAGTCTGTGAATTCGCTAAATTTCAATTACGTACTCAAAGAACCAAATTTAAATATCCCGTGGAATCTCGTTCGTCAATAGCCAAAAGCTTGAGAATCGTTCGCTTGTAATCAGACTTTCGCAAACGTCGTTCCGTAGATGTACCGAATCTCTTGCTAATGATATTAGGATGACGGTTATAGTAAAACTTCTAACGCGAGAATCTATTAAGAACGAATCTCGTGCGTTTCGATAAATTTCGAAACACGCTAGAAATTTGTAGTACCATTGATTCGCGTTATTCTGTTCTATCAATTATTGGACGAAGCTCAACGAACGATAGGCAGTAAATATACGATACAGCTTTTGGAGATCATTGGAAACTCATGATATTATTGGTTTAGGATAATTTATAACACGAGAATCTATACCAAGCACATATATTGTGTCTTTTGATAAATAATAATTTACATTATTCCATAATACTGCGATACAACGCCAACTATCCTATAATCCGTATCCAAACACTCTACGCCAATAGCCGGTATAATAAACTACCAAATAAACTATCAAATTTAAGCCAAACGGTTCGCATAAACGATCACAGAGGGTAGTAGCGAACTATTACGGGGGCAATCGAGACAAATCCCCACAAGGTATTGTTTGTATCCGCTTCGGAGGAAGATTTCGCAGGAGCCAAGGACAGGCTGCTTAACAAAGCTACGGGGATCGTCCTTCGACTACGTGACTAAAGACAGAAATTCGGAGCTTCCTGGCCAATTCCCCTTTGGTTTACAATGCAAGTTCCGAGACTCTTCGCTGCCTCGAGGCGAATCGCACCGGATGCAAGCGAAAACGACGCGATAGTGAACTACCACGGCCTCGAGCGACGTTCGAGTGGGAAGCTCGAATTTATACGACGGATGTTGGATGGCATTGCGTCGCTACGCGACCTCCAAGACGAGATCGCAGCGTTCGCTAATTGGATTGACTCTCCGGTGAACTTCTATCCGCCTGTTCGCCAATATTGTCCCTCGTTAGCGGGAATTAACGACGGTTAATTGTTATCGTTCCGGTCCAGGCGAGTGTTTGATGTTTTGACACATTGTTCGTCGGCTTCGATTTAGTTCGGCAAGCTGCGAGTTCCGATCGTTTTCCAACGTTTTCGTGTTCGGAGGAACTGGTTTAGAAGGTTTGCAGGGATATCTGCAGCGATTAACTCATTTGGAACGGACACAGACGTCCTTGCTCGTCGATTTGGAATAAGCAGTAACACCACTACATATAGTTAGTCTTGAGACTGAATTTATTTGGTAAAAGAATTAATCGCGACACAGAGACAAAGTGCGATGAATGTAAGATATACAGATATTAATACAGATAATAATTCGTCCCACTATCGATGATGACGCAACGCGCCAGATGCAAAGACGTAGGAACCTCGTATCTATCCGACGTACATATATATCTATTTTAAACGCGCATACTCGACAGCAAAATATAGTCGATAAAAATAAAAATACAATACGCGATTCGGCATATACCGATAGTTTCATTCAACGTGTTTGATGTTTCATTTCGGAGTTATTCGCCAAACACGATACATTTCTCTCAGTTTTCATTGGAAGCGACTTTGCTACTCGTATGCTCCTCTATTTCTTCTCCTTTCGAGAAGCTTTTCTGTTGTTCTTCTCCGTTATACTTTCACAATACGGAACTCTGTAACGCATCAGCAGCTCAAAGAGAAGCTTCTATGACACCAGCACCAACGTGTGCTCTCCTTATCCAAGCAGTTTGTACGCATTCCAAGGTCCTTTGGCATTCTAGCATCCGGCAAACGTTGGCTAAGGTTTCCTGCGAAATGTTCTCGTGGCTTCTGTTCCGTTATTCGCTTAGCCGTCTTTATTGCCACGCTGAAGGATGTAGACTTAGGTTAACGGAGTGTTCCCTTTCTTTCTTCGTTTCGCCCCATTTTCTTTTTTCTTTTCTTTTTTTTTTCTTTTCAGTTCTCCCTTTGGTTACGGCGCTGGCCGATTCGTGCCAACACAAAAGACGCCAGTAATCCGCAAACGAGCCGGCTTTGCATCTAACGAGGCAGGACATTAGTCACGGCCAGCGATTCGTACGAGCAGATATTACGCGTGATGCGATTTTATTTATGACTCGCGATTACGGCTCGACCCGGGGTTAATCGCGTTTTTATACCGTTGCGCGCGTGTGCTTATTGTCGACGTCCGCCGTCTGGAAACGCTGCCTCGTATCGTACGATTGTCCGGCAAGTTGATATCACGCTTGGAAAAAATCGGAGTTGGCTTGTCTTTGTGTTTATTCGGTATACATACATCGCTGGTGCTTATCGTATATGCGCGCGAGAGAGAGAGAGAGAGAGAGAGAGATTTTCTTCTTTTTTCCGCAACAGGGCAGTTTTGGTTCGGGTCGTATGGATGAAGCTTTTAAAAAATTCTTCTTTCGGTTGAGAGTCAATCTCCTGTCTGTATGTCTATTATATTATAACGTCTATTATATATACATATATATTGTACATTAAAAATCTGCGTTTAGATACAATACGCGTATTTTTGACTTTCCCTCTATAGGAATTCCGACTATTATTTATAAACTATTTGTTGCATCTTGAAGCAAATCCCACGTAAGAAGATTAATTATAGGAATTATCTTCAGCTGTGTTACAGGCTTCCATTGAGATTAGAAGTTCTTAGTCTAAAGTAGCATGTCTCTAGACGATATAAATTAATCAATACGCGTACCATGAACTTAACGCGACAAGTAGCTCGATCCAACGGTATAATATGCCTTCCGGCTCGATCTCTAAATCTTTTTATACGAGACAAATATTTCAAACCACGTTCTGTATGATAACGTTTAAGGTTTGAAATTTACGTTACTGTGTCTGACAACCTGCGCGTGCCCCTCCCGTGATACACGATGAATTAATATTAACCTTTTCGCTTCGGATACCGCTTATAGGCGGCGCAATATATTTTATTTTACGCAATACATTTCAAACATTCCAACGATCGTATACCGTTTCCTGGTAAAAAATCTGTTAAATCCATCGACAGTGAAACGATATTTCGTATACGGTTCTTACAAGAATTATTGTTATTTAAGACTTAGCAAAACGTATATACAGCAACCACGCACACTGTACGAATTTCTGGCGCCCGCTTCCGTTCAGCGACAGTACTTCGGCCGATTGGACTGCAAAAGCGAAAGGGTTAAAAAACGAACAACGTCGTTGTCAGTAAAACAAAACCGTACGAATAAAACGGAGTTATATTTTGTTCGCAATGGTATGCTCCCAAGGAAATCTCGGGAAAATCGGAAAGCGATCGTTCTTTCGGGCTAACTCATTAAAAGCGAACAAGAGGCTCTTACTTTTTATGTTGCTGCCGATTTGATCGTGTAATCGGAGGATTACGGGTTGGGGGGAATGGGCAGGCGTCTGCAGAAATTTATCTACAACGTCCGGCTAAATCGCGTGTGCACGATCCAGCTAGGTGAGCACCTAATAGTACGTAGGTGGTCGACGCCACGTACCTGACCCGGGGATTTCCAATCGTCCGGGCAACCATGGGTTAGTTCACTAAAGCTTGATGTAATTGCACACTGTCCTACGTTTGCCCGCAATGATTTGCTGGCTTGAAAACCGCGCATGGCCGAAATCCCGCGTTTTCGTCGGCCGTAAGCCGAGTAGCCGTATCGCTCGTGTTTCTCAACGTTCACCGTTCTAACGTCATATTGACATTGACGTTATTGATTTCGATAATACTATTTCCGATACTAATTCCAGATAAAATAGTTTCGACGGGAAAACAACCACAAAATATAAAAAAATCCCTTTATATGGAAATTTTATTGAAGTTTCTATAGTATTTCGCTTTATATTCGTTGTGTGGATAGACAATTTTTAGGAAAATTCTATACAAAAAAAAATTCTATTCTGGTAACTTTTATGTAAAAATTCTATACGAGTTTCTGTAACCTCTGTTTTTTTGTATTTTCTCCGTGTTTAAAACCTTATTTCGCGATACTAATGAAATCAAATTCGAATAAAACGGTACAGATGTGGTAAATCAAAGATAGGAACGAGATATTCGTAATTAAATCAATGAATCTTTCCTTCTTTCATTTTTCTTTAAATGATTTTTAAGATGATCGTACTTTGTGAATAACATTTCGTAACACGATCGTTCGCAATTCTTTTCAGGAAAATCGATAATAGTACATAAATAAATTCAACTAAATCGGACAGCCATCGAGATTCCCTTAAGTAGAATCAGCATACAACAAATCCAGACTTATTACGTTAGTCACCGGAGAGGTCAGCTCATGCTGTGTTTCCAATTTTCATATAAATCAAACAATTACAACAACTGTCCACAACAGAGGCATACGCGCAGTTCCTCGGTGCTCCGCTATAAATGCAATTTCCCCGCGTACCTCGAGTTCCGCATAAAGTAGTTTCCCTTCTCTGTATGCATTGTGTTGTTCTAGCTGGGAATTGTAAGAGTCCTGGTACAGTGGCCGGAGCTGATCGCCAACTGGAGAAAACCGAAGTTACCTCGCAGTCGGCTAGTAGTACGACCCTGTGCGAGTTAGCTGTAAGGGCTACATACATAATACGCGTACATGATACATAATAACGTGTGTTGATCTTTCAATGCTGCCAGGCCACTTTGGCATGGCCTATCGGTGCCGGTTCGAAATAATAGATGCCAGATACAATGCCATCGAGACGTATAAACTTCTGAATAACCTGCGCCGATCACAGTTGTTCGTTCGTTTCAATAACACGCAACTGAAATTCCATTTTATGCAGATCGATGGAGAAAGAGCATTTCCTATTTCGCGTTGACGACTTTACGATTGCTTCTGTTTTGGCGCCACTCTTTCATCCGTTTAACGAGTCTTCTTTTTCAGTCTTTTTCCGCTCCTAACGTTTCATCTTAAAAGTTTCGTCTGTTTGAAGAAATTAGGAAGGTTTTCGGGGCGCTGCACAGGAAAATACAATGACATCATACATTAACATCGCATTGGATTTTTGTGTCATTGGATTTTATTCGAACAATGTTCTTCCTACTGTTATATCTACGAAATATTGAATTTTTGAAAGGGGAAAATCTGGCAAAAGACGTAAGTGTTTGCACAGCACGTGCGCGTCTTAAAGCATAGGCTTTCGAACGGAGAATGCAAAACGACGACCGATTTTCGTATTCGTTTTCACGGTATTTTATAGCGTCACGGGCTAAAGAACGAGCCTGATCAATGTTTATTGCGTGCGCGATCCTGGGAAAAATTGGCCGGATTTATACGGAACGTGAGCGTTCATTTTAACACGCGCATTGTATTACACTTTGCTGCGCTCGAAATTTTCAACGGGGACGAGCACGTGCAATTTCCCTCTGGTGCTATTAAAGGAGATCACTCTTGCCATTGGAAACGTTTAAACTTCCAAAAATTGGATAACGCCGATGCTGCTTTCCAATTTTCTATAGAACGATCGTTATCTACGGATAAAGAAATTAAAATTTCGTTTTTTTTTACGAATTGTATATCGCTTCCATTCGTTGCGATATTATTGCGTGTCGATGGATTATTGCATTCGAATATATCGTTCCAGTTTACGTAAATAATTGTTTCAATGAAAAACGGAGAAATACGGTGACCAATACATTGGCAATGATAATAGTATCTTCACAGAATATAGTATTCTATAAAAATTTCTATAAAAATTCTATAAAATTTCCATAGAATCTGTACCCTGTCATTTTAAATTTCAAGTCCAAAAGATTTATCTTTAATCGTAAAACGAGACCACATACGCTATAATAGCGTCATCCATGAAACGTTCGTTCGAACGAAACTGCTCACCGATACCATTGCGCCAAATCAGCATTCAATCCCAAAGCTAAATAATCCTAAGCTAAACGCGTCGATTCGGAGAACACAGGCAATCTGTTAGCGGGAAGCACGTAGGAGTGTCTGAAATGCAGGGAAACCCGTTTCCTGGATTGTGCCGGCCTCCTGGCATCGGTTTCAACTCGAGACATCGATTCGCGTTGAATTAGGTGGCCGCCTGAAAATTCTGGCTATCCGACATGCATTGGACTCTGTTCAATTACAAACCCCTCCCGTCTCTTCATCCTTGAGAATCCCGGATATCTAGAAACGACCGAATTAATCGAAATCACGATGAAATTGTTCGCAGTTTATGTGAGTTGGATCCTTCCAGCGGTATAAAATTTATAAAATTTCGCGTCCATGTGACGCGAATCACTTTTAACGTTTTATTAAATTATTTAATCGTAGTCTATAGGGTGATAAATTTTACTTATCAATTGCGTAATTGAATATAAATAAGGAGGATTTCGATACGAGCAAAATTGAAAATAGAAACAATCTGTTAGGTTCGAAAATGTAAGTTTTTCAGAAATAGTTGAATAAACTACAGGTGTAGCTATTGAAACAAACAACGTGTTAATACTACGATAACGCGGCGTAAGGATAATCTTGGTCGAGTGCAAGGAATACAGGAAGAATAAATAATTGTTAATGTCAAAGAGTAAAATGTTGTAGGAATATATTTGAGAAACGGAATTTTAGAGAGAGCTTGACAGAGAGAATTTAGAATTAAAGTCAACCATAGCTTGGATGAGGCTTTAAATATAACTCTAGTCTTCGTTCTTAGCGTATAGTCATGAAATATAATTGACATTGCCTTCTTCGATATCTCATACATCGGATCTTTCGATTCCTTCTCCAGAATTTCACTCCTTCTTTAACCACTAAAAAATCAAATATACTCGTTCGTTAACAGGATTACGTATTCGTTATTCGTATTTGTTCTGCAAGAATTATTCAAAAAATCATTTTTTACACGTTCGAATATTCTTCAGAATTCTATGCTTCTGTAATCGGCAAAAAATTAACTGTGCTCAAACGTAAACAATATGATTCAGTCGTATTTGTCCTGCACCCGAGCAATTGCGACGAGAGTATTTCAGTAGTTGAAGCAGTCACAGTGGCGGCAAGTGGAAAAGGCAAGTGTGTCGTCCGACTTCTCGAGAGAAGCTGTTACGGTAACTGGCTGGTTTCTGGCGGAGTTAAAGTCAAAAGGGAAGCGAGGGGTAAGAGGAAGTGAACGAGAAAGTTGCGAGTCGACCGTAGCCAAAAACGAATTGCCGCTATTAACTTCGACAGCTTCTTAATAGCGACGCGATGGCGTAAATTTTCCTCGGCTAGTCCACTTTTATCGCGTCGTAATCGAGTCGTCGGCGAACAACGGACGATAGAAGGTTGTTTCGAGGTTCGGAGACATCGGTGTGAGAATTTCGGTGAAATTCGAGGGCCACAGATGTGAAACGAGACGCGAGTTTTCCTTGGTCGCGTATGTAACACTCGAAATCGGAATATTCTCGTCGTACATCATGCAGGATTGTTCCTTTCTCACGTTGGATACGTTTCGAGGGAAATGTAATGGAATCCCACGTGTCAACGTAGGAAAACTTTTGTTAGCGAAACAATATATAGAATAGGATGATGTACGAGCGCGACAATTTTTTCATAACTTCTTTCAAGTTCTATGTAATACTTTGCAACGTTACAGAGAAGTTTTAAGCAGACAGAAAGGGAAAGGTAGATGCAGATAATGTTTAGAATTTTTCATTTTGTTAGCAGTGTTAACGTATTGTGTCGAAAAATGTTATTTTGCTATTGTAGAATGATATATGGCTGCCATTGAAACTTACCAGGTTGGAAACGCACGATAAATCCCCCTTTTCTTTTGCTATCTTCGTTTCTCCTGGAATTTTACTCGCTATTTCTGCAATAAACCCACAAAGATATCTTTAAAAAATATTTACTATCATATTTTATTAACAAATATTTCATTTATCTTTGAATTCCACGTACAAAATATCTTTCAGTTTGATTTCGAGATCGAATATACGTGGTTATCGTTTATATTTAAATTGAACATTTAAGAAATATTACTAACATTGTCTGTTACGTATATATCATTCGGTTTCGATTATTTTATACGAATTAAAGTGGTTCTTTTTAATTAACAAGCGACACAAGAGTCAGAAAATCGACGAGAACGAACTTATCCTACATTGTCCGCGTGGTCTTCGATCGATGGCCGAAAAATATTTACATAGAAAATTTGAAATATACGAAATATGTTTTCATTAAAGCTACCGTAATGAATCAGCTGCTCGATTTGCGGCTAGCGTCCCGTCAAATGAAAATGTATTGGTCGAAATAATTATGGAAACCCGTGTCGGGAACGAGAAACGGGTAAAGAGTTGCTGAAACAACGCGAACAACGTAAATATTAAAAAAGAACTTTTGTATGGAAAGGAAAAAAAGACCAAGATTTTATCCAACGAAAGGCGTAGACATTTGCTTTAATCCTACCAGGGAAAAAATTAATTTTTTAACTCCCAGCCACTTGCACCGCTTTGCAGCGTAAAATCCTGTTCCATAAGTTCATTTCTTCCTTAAACTCTAAGCTCCGTACGGTGCGCTGGCTTAATTTTGTTAAATCAGATTTGTTAACCCTCTTTCACGAAAATCGTGGAAAAATATCATCTGTGTGTTCCCTCTTTTGATACGAGAAAAATATTCAAGTTTCCTATGCGAAAAGGCAGCACCCTTAAGTATTCGGACATTTAAACGATTCGTAACAATAATGTGAGAATTTTACCAAAGTCTACAAATTAATGACCAACAGGTAACTGTTCTAATACTTGCGAACAAAGGTACGCATAAAAGTCTCCTGCGAGAAGTATTCAAATACTTTCGTCATCCACCGTAGCTATAGTGGTCGTAAACGTCGAAAGTACCGTAGTTTGATTCGTCCGTAATCTCGTAATTAAAGTACATCTTACGAGAAACAAGCGGATGTCCAGATACTGTGCAGAGGTAGCGTAACTGTTCTTTCTGTCTAGTCGTTTTTCTACGTCTCCACGCATCCATTATGCCGTATTGCACAGGAGTAATTGCCTGGCAACAAACGAGCTCCGGCTTTTCTCCGCGTTTCCTCGCAAGGAATTAAAAATTTCACCGACCCGACGCGCACCGCTCTTGTCGTCCGACAAATTATGCCTTTTGCCACTGCGGACCCGACCGTTCACGCCAGATGCGTCTGCACGACTTTTCATCCCTCGCACAATAAAATATGAGCTGGAATTTATAATTTTCAGAAGCACGTCAGCCTCGCCATCGCATGCCGCGTGTATGTCCACGTAACCAAGCCCCACCGACTATTTCGTATTTATCCAAACTTTCTTACGTTTTGCGTTTTACGTTTCGCGTATTGCGAGAGGCGCGCGTGCAATTAAAAATTAAAAGCAAAAGAAGTTACGACGCGCAATACGAGTGTATACTATGTTTAAAATTCTATTTGAAGGTAACGATAATGTTAGATTTTATCCTTGTAAAATAGTAATGAATTACGTTTTGTCAGGCAAGTAGTACGAGGCGATATCTTGTCAGCCGCTTGACGTACGAGCCTGAGTTATCGCGAGATAGAGTTGAACGATGTATGGGTAGGCAAGTAGGAACGAATGGAACGTGCAGTGTATTTAGGATAATGATAAAGTAATGTTGCAGTGAAATGAAGTCGGCACTTATCAGTTTTTATTTAGATTAAGAAAAGAAAGCTGAATTACGTGATATTTCTGAAACCTTATCTAGTGTTAAATACTCTGCTACGGTTGAAAATAAATATCCTTCTTTTTCTTCTTCTTATTTCTATCGAGGTACAAGATTTTCATTTGAAATATGTTTATTCCGAATTTTATAAAATCTGTATAAAATTATCAGCTAATTGTTAATCCTTAATTTTTAACGATAACTTAAACAAAAGACGCACGAAACAGAGAATATTAGAATGCAATACCGATCAGATTTAATAAAAAGTTTATTTGTAATTAATATTTGGTAATTCTTGGTTTACAAGAGCGTACGCGGTCAGGTAAGTGGTACAGAATTGTATGTGGCAAGACGTGTAGAACAGAAACGTTTATGGCGCGACAGAGAACTTTAGAATCGAATAGAACAGGTGTGTGCACGGTCGAACAAGCAACCAGAGGTGCACGAAACTTTGAAACAAGTACCGTATTTCGGCGTACGACCAAACAACTAGATTATATACAGTGTGTAACCAAACTAGCGTGTTACAGCTAGTATGTGGTCAGACAAGTAGATTATGCGCGGTATTTGATCAGACGATGGCATGGATATACGCAGCCAGGCAAGTAGTACGAAGACGTTACGTGGCGGGCCAAGCAGAGCGAGGATCGTGTTTAGTTAGACAAATAGCATCATAATCTTATATAGTCAAACGAGTAGAATAATGCTGGTATATCTCGTTAGCATAGTAGAACAGGATACGTCCGCAGTCAGATGAGAAGAACAGGAATGATATGTAGTCTGGCAAGTGGCATAGAGAAATTACGCGATCGAGCATGTAGAATTGGATGGTGTACGGTTAGATTAGCAAATTACATTTGAAATCGTTCTAAAATAGCTAAGAATTGCTACGCCTATACATATCTGAGATTCTTGTATTATATCTTATGTTATAATGCGAACGTGCATGAACGATAAAAAAAACCACTTTCTTAAATTATAGAAATTTTGTTTAATCTTTCATTATTGTAATATCGTAGATTTCTGATACATGTAACAGTTTTGTAATATACTGCTGTATCTAGTATTCTAGTAATATATTTTTTATAATATATTCATAATATATTTTTTGTCGAAACGGTATATAAGTTACATCACGTAATAGAATGAATAGAATTGAATCGTATAATTCTATTATATAATTTTGCTTGTTGATCTCAAACAGATTAATTACGAAATTTCTACGTAACATGTAGCAAAATATTTTATAAAATTAATCAAGAAATTGTTTAGAATCGTATGGTCCACTTTCTCATCTTTTTGCCACGTATCTCGCTATAAATTGCAGCAAGTGATAACGCGGGCGAAATGTATCGACACGTATCATCCCCGGCGGTAAATCAGGCGTATTCAAAGGGGATCAAAGTTATCCGACATTTTCCAGCTGTGTGATATGATTAATCGTTCGTTCTTCTGCCACAACCTCTGTCGCCATTCCCATTATGGAAATGTGACTCGCGCCATATGCGATACTTTCAACATACGGTAACATCGGACAGCCTAATATTTGTCGAATACCACGTCAAGTGCTAACGTATTTGGTATTTCGATCGGTGTTGTTGAAAGTTTGCATCGGAGAACATCTCCATCGGAATTAGTTTGTATAGTAATTCCTTAACCCGTTTTCGAATTTAATTCGCGACCACTTCGACGGCGTGTAGTTCGTTATTAGCGTACGAAATAGCTAATTAACGAGTATTGCAGCAGGTACAACTGCATTTCATAATTAATTCATAGCGAGTGAAACTAATTAAGAATTTGATTGCGAATAGTTCGCCGCGGGTGTCGCGTCGTATCGAACCAACGAAGGAAAAACAAAAGAATTTTTTCAAGTTGAATTATAATTATGAAAGTAACGCGATATTTACGGTGTAAAAGTTAAAAGCAATAGTAAAAAG
This sequence comes from Bombus soroeensis, assembly GCA_014737365.1. Taxonomy (NCBI): domain Eukaryota; kingdom Metazoa; phylum Arthropoda; class Insecta; order Hymenoptera; family Apidae; genus Bombus; species Bombus soroeensis. The sequence continues at coordinate 2,390,390 of JACXIL010000236.1, forward strand.
TTGTACCGTTGGCGCAAGTTATCTTTGCACTCGAGCGTAGCACGAATATTTAACGTTTTCTAGTTCCATCTGGTCGTCGATGGTATATGTTTTTGAATGTGGACGAGACATTGTTAAACAACAACGTTGACGCACGCTAACGCGCCACAAAATTGTAGCAGATATCGCGTAATTAAATTACCGACAAATTTGATAACATTATGAAACACAAAGGTACACGTTAAAAGTTGCGTAATGAATGTTGAAACTTATGTAATTATCGAGTTAGGCGAGTTTATAAGTTTGCAGGGACCGACGGCAGCCGGTTGCCAAGATCTATTTTGTAATTAAAGTTAGAAGATACGAGAAATTGCGAAGTTTGTGTTATAGTTGCATAAAATGGCAAAGAAAAACCTTAGCACCTTAACCCAGTTCCAGAGACTTAATTAGAATTTTCGTTCGTTCGTGAGTTCTACAAGCGCAATTTCTATTTTTTTTTTTGCCAAGAAATGTTTTGTGTGACTATTTTATTCACAGAGACTTATGGAATAGCATAGAGATTCTATGATTTGAATATTACTAATTGATTCCAATCCAAAATTATTAGTTATTTAATACTAATATATTAATAGTAATCTGATATTAATAGTAACAGCGATTTGGTATTTTAAATATTTTTAAATTAGATTTAGTATTAATATTAATAGTAACAACATTGATTTAAATTTTCATATCATTCAGTATTTATTTCTTTATCGCGCAACTGGATGTATTTAAATATTGGTTTTATGCAGACTTTCTTTCGCCGCTTCGTAACTCCACTGTTTCCATATTCAGGATATCTAAAACATCTCTCGATTTCACTATTTTCTACTCATAGAAAATTTATTCAAATTTTTATCGTATTCCGTCTTCTTCCCTTTATTTCATAATTAAGTTTGTAAATTATAGAGCAACGTTTGAAACACGTTTTATCTTTACAATCTTCACATTCTTCCGGGCTTTGACATTACTGAAAATATAATTTCAAGCAATTTTCTCGTTAAGTTTCTTTGATATTCCAACTTCAATAGCGGATACGCAAAATCCCCTATCTTAATTACCTACTTTACATCCCTCAAGTATCTTCGAAAACATTTTTATCTCGAAAGTTCTTCTCATTTACAATTGTTTCACTTCTCTTCCTGAATAATGTTCTCGGTGACCTTAGCTTCGAATTTTCTTAAAATTTTCACTTCCTCAACAACGTGTCTCTTGCATCTCGATCACTGAATTTCCCTAAAAGCATCTTAATCGTTCTTCGACTTCACTTTTCTCGTTACCACACAATTTTTCTCACATCTTTCCAACGATTCTAGTTTCCTCAATATGGACAAAGAAGAAACATCCATCCTCGAGATAAAAACCGACTCGATATATCGATACTTGATACGATCTGGTTGAAGTATCCGAGCCAAAATCGTCGAAATAGTGCAGAATGAGCCAAGAAGGATAGGCCGTGACGATCGTTAGTCTGGTTTCTCGCCATTTTTTCTCAATAACACTTCGAATTCGACGATACTCTTCGGTGACGCACGATCGTATTTCTTTCTCGACTCTTTGCGAAAGAGAAGGATTACTCTGATTTCGACAACGTCACGGCGATTTGAATTAATATTATTGAGATATGTATAATTTTGTGTGCTGGACTAGATTGGCCGCGTAGTAGTGACACACGTATGTGAATATGAGTGTGTAGAAGTACGTGTGGCGCGGCGTCTCGAAAAACAGATGAATGTAACTGTTCCATTGGCAGTGTGGTATGGAATATGCCGAGACAAAGAGAGTGCTGAGACGCGTGCAAATGTATATCGACGAAGATCCTGGAAATCGTTTATTAAATAAATCTAGAGTTATTTTAACCCTTTCGCTTCGACGACCGTATATATACGCCCCCGAAGAATGAACATTCATATACGGAGAGCGTATATATACGGTGTGGAAAAGTGGGCGCTGAGGTACGAAGAACGTACATATACGTTCATACGATATATATTTTTATTTCATACCTTACATGAGGTACTTTTGTTAATCGAGTATCTGGCAACGCTTCATGCCTCAAACTGTTGATTTTTATATTTTATAAAGCAAAATGATATTACTAAATATAATATATATCATTGTAAAATTTAGAGGGCAAGAAACGACTTCTACTTGCTTCGTTGCATTGCGTACCTCAGTGTCAATTTTTATCAATCAAAAAATACTTTGTAATGCGCTCTGTTCACAGCTATCACATTTTGTCACAAGCGCTCCCTAGCGAAAAGGTTAATATGAATTCTAAGTGTAACCATAACGTTCTTTTACTTTTATTTCAACAATTAAGATCCGCAATTCTCGACAAGTATCGCTAGGAAATGGAATATTTGCTGGTTCCCTTTATTCCTTGGTATCAATTTTGGTTTTAACCAAGATGTTATATACGATACCAGAGAGATGGCGGTTCGGAATAGATTTTATTATGTCATGGTTTGGTAACGAGTTAATTTGGCCGATTCGACTTTGCCAGAAGTTGGTAAGTACGCTTGGCACGTATACAGTTTCACCTGAATGTCGCGCTTCTGACGATAACTGCGAACTTCCCGACTCCTTCTGATCTCGATGCGAAAATTTGACTTCTGCAAGGTATTCTTAAGAAGCTGCAAATGTAGAAATGGCAGAACTTTCGTCGACAATTTTCATATTCTCGCGCGAATAGCATGTAAGTCTTCCATATGGTTCGGCGTGAGTCGTCCAACTTTAATTGGAAAATGAAAACTTCCTTGATTTACGCGAGCAGAATATTTTACAAGCATAGGTCGCACGAATACAGAGAACATGTTGGTTCTGTAATTTTCAATCTGAAGCAGTACTCAAGACTGGTATAAAGAAACGCTCGAATAAAAGAGTATAATCAATATTAAAGGAAGGTTTTACAAGGTCTGTTCGAACTGGTTTAAATCAGAGGAAATAAAAGTGTCGATCCGAAAGCAAGAGGAACAGGAATATTGTACGCGCTAACGCGTCTCGTTGGGAAATTTATAAACACGTTTCTCTTTTGTTCCGTTTTCAATTGAACGCCGCGTTTCAGCCGTTGAATGCCAGGGTTAAAAAGTTCGGCCGTGTTTTATCGCAAACGAATTGAAATTATGCCGTGGAAGTATTATAAATCAGAAACGGAATGCTATCTTTTGTGCCATTTAACGAGAGCAGACGAGACCCGCAGCTAGACAACGACAAGATTTCCTTTTCACTTCTTTTTCTTTTATTTATCGGCAAATATCGCTCGACGATTCTCCTACACAAATTAAATGTATCGAGGAACGAGGTTCGTTGGCTTCATCGAACGAGTCTGCAAGTCATAAACTCCACTTCGATCCAATTTCGATGCTTCTGTCCCATTTTTAAACGGAATTCGAAGAAATTTTTCGACGTTCAAAGAAACCACATTTATTTCACAATAATCGTTTCTCGCTCGTAAACATTTCTGAATCTACATTTCGTTTAACGTTCTCAAACTCTTTGATGTCTCTAAAAATATTTCTTCCACCTGGACGTGGACAATAGTCTGTTAGCATTCAATTTCGCGGTTCGTTCGTTACTTGTGCGAAAGTCGAGCAGAAATTTTATCGATGGTCACGTCGGACTGGTTGACCGGTAACAGAAGAAGACCACGCATCCAGGAGCGGTACTTTTTGGACAAAAGAACAGGGAAGAGGTTGATTTACTACGACGCATAATTTTCGTCCTGGCATTAAATTAATATTTTCCAGGCTTTTGTTCAGCCGTTCCCACATAACCAACGGAGAAAAGAATCTTGATGAATGCGGTTCCTTTTGCGGATCTCGTTCAACTATAGAGCGACCACGTCGTTCTTAGAGCTGACTCTTCCTTCCTTTTACTCTCTTCCCTTCTTTCTTTCTTTAAGGAGTGACGCCATAATCCAGAAGAAAGAGTCCTTTTGAAAAGGTACGCGAATTCCTCGCTCTCGTTTAGGCCAGACATTATAGGCGTTGCTCGGCTACCTCGCTGAAAGTCACGTTAGAATGAAAAAGAGGGGTTTGGCGACTTAAAGTATCGCCGAAATTAGCATTTTCGTTGTTGGGTGAACTGAGAAGTATAGTAACGTAAACATTATAAGTATTAAAATTACTAAAAAGTATAAATATATCGGAACGAGGACTTTTATATTTTTGTATCTTCTAATTTCCCATAAATTTATAAATAAATGAACAAGTATATATGTAAACTCCCTAGAGTTCAAGCGTGACAGGGACTTTCTTTTCTTACGGTCAGCACGACTTTCTTTGTTCCACGGATAGAGGGACTTTCTTTGTTTTACGGACAGCCATTTTGCGAGACATTCATTTCCCAAACGAACGGACAGAGAGATCGGAAGATCATCGAAGAAAAATAATTATTTAAAACATTGAAGATTGATAGATAAAACATTGGAGAAAGATCGGTAGCTCAGGACGTTGAAAATCGATTCTCGATTTTCAGGTAGACATTGTACATAACTCGTTATTTATTGTTTACTGTTATCGATTGATATTAATTGCAATTTATTCCTGCATTTATTTATTTGCTTAAGTATTTTTACAATAAACTCGATTTTCAGACTTCCGAATCGATCACCTGAATTAACCCGAGATTAACGACCTCACATATATATATATAACTCTTCTGTATATACAGTTGCCTGTTGTGTAGAATCTTAGGCCTCGCGAACGATAAACGAAACAAAGATGATGTGCTTATCGTGTAGTGTACAAGAAGAAGCGTTAAGCAGACAATATAATAAAGCGATGCAAGTACGGCCAGGGAAGAAAGTTCGAAAAATGTTGAACTGCCGTTGGTAACTGGTCGGTACGGTCGAGTGGTTTAGTTTGAGGCAAGACTTCGGCCCAAGTTGTAATGAAAAAAATCAAGAGGCTGGTGTTTAATTTCAGGCAACTTGGAAATTTTCATGTAAAAATTTTCTGTAAAAGTTACGCGCAACCCTTTATCGAAGTTAATGTAACCGAACGTGGCTTCGCGAAATTTCCGCTCGAACATCGAATCGACCAGTTAACCTCGGTTTATCGTATTTTCAGCGACAAGGCACGTGTATTACTCTGATATGTGTAAAACGAGTGTGGATTTCTTACGGGTAAACGAGAATGGCGAGTGGTTAAAAACAAATGATAAAATAAATTAAATAACCGAGGAAAGTATAAAAAAAAAAAAGATTACAAAGTAAATGAAACGCAACAAATCTCTAGCAATATAAATTGTAAAAATTCTTTCCGGTAATGTTCGTTTTATTCACTAAACGGCGTACTAAATTTGGAATATTTTACATATTTTCTCGTATTATACGGATTTTCTACAATTTTGCACGTCTAAACCTATAAACGCATAAATATTCGCAGTCTACTTATGATATCGCATTGCACGTATATATGTTTCGTATATTACAGGATTTTAACCGCGGTAAAAGTAAAGCACGTTAAAATCGAATATTTTTATCACGTGCTTGAAAGAAACGAAGGCTGTACGGTTTCTTTGCAACAAAGGAAGGAGCAAAACGTTTCTTAACGGAGAACTCGTTAACCGGCACTTGTAACGGCTGAAACAGCCTGTATTATAAACTCGAGAGTTCTCTTGGGCCGGCTGTTTCACAAGCATATCGATTTTCCATCGAAAGTATAGATCGTTTCACGTGCCTTTCAGATTCGACGACCTCGTTATCGCAGGTTAGGCCAAGCGAATCTAAACTTGGCCAAATTCAAATCGAATTTCCCTTCTGCTTCGTTGCTTCGGTTGATTTTAACGGATTTCCCAGTCAAATACAATCGTTGGCGTATTTTCCTCTCGATACTTCGCCGTTTAATCTTCGTCTCGTACTTCTTACTAATTTTGTGTCAAACAAAACGTTCGTTATTCGCATAAATCGTTAGTTAGAGTTATTTTTTACTTGTGTTTAACTTTCCTGTTCGATACAAAACCTGGGAAACTGAGAAAACTCTAAATGGGAATATAATTTATCGAGAAATACGAAACGTCATAATATTTGCGAAATATTCTATATTTTTGAAACATCTGCGAAATAAACTGTCCAAGTCGAATGGATATTACTTAAAAATTCGCGAATTACGATTCTCGAGCAACGTATTTTAATTAAATTTCTTGGAAGGAAAACATCGCGGAACAAAATTTTTCCGATTATTTCTCATTAACACGAACTTTCTCAACGTTTCATTCCCTTTTCCATACTTTGCCAAAAGGAAATAGAAAAAGCTGCTAGCATACAGAAAGACGTTGAGACATTTAACGAAACGTCGCGCCCCGAAGTGCGAAACGCAAACGTTTCGAGATTGAATGGCGCCAAGCGTTGAATTGCCAGGGACCGGAAAAGGGACCAGAGTTTCCCGCGAGTGTACACGCATCACGTAATTCCGGTTCGAGTTGAAAGGGCAGGTCGACGGTCGAAATGGCGTTGAAACGGTGCGATACAACGAACTCGCGTCTCTTAAGCGCTTAAATTATTCGAAACGCGGTGAAGGGATTAGCAAGCGTCAAAATACTGGCACCAGTTCGATCTGCTTTATAACCGATCGAGTTTAACGGCCAATATGTAACCAATAATGGCGATAACCATGTCGTTAAAAGTTGTCTGTCCATCCGGCAGCTGTAACCCCCCGTTAAAAGTAAATTTGCAATGGAACCACAATGGAACTTGCTGTTGGAACTAGCGCAATTGCGGCGACGTTTCGGTAAATATTTCAAGAACGCGGTTTACGATAGCTCTTGTTTCGTTTCTGACCGTATTACAAATATGTTTCGTTCGATTTCGCTCATGCATCGATTTGCTAATCATTTTATCGAATTTTTTTTCGAAGGAAATGAGTCGAAACGACGGTTTTCTATATGTAACATAAGGTTTTGAAGCGATTTTACAAATTGATTATATATTTCGCGAATGATAAACGGAGTTCCGCTTTACGCTTGGATTTAATCTGCAAGCGAGAAAATTTAATTTTCTTCCAGATTGAAATTTCTTCAAAATTAACTGCGCCATGTTTTCTTTGGTTATGAATTTAATTTTGTTTTGTAATACCTCGGTTAGGAATTTTAATCCTTCGCCTTTGGAATTCTACGATGTTTGCAAAGTATCGTAATTATTCCCTATATAAGAAAAGATACTTTCTCCATTTTCTGATAACCATCGTACCGTGAATGTTTACGAACGACAATAATTTTTCATTGTACAGTGAGTTGAAGCTAATTGTAAGTAACAATATAACAAGAGTCATAACTGAGGATGCTGAAGGGATAAGTGTCTTTTCAAGTTCTGAATATCTCATAATCCTCTTCCTAGACGTAATAACCGTAGTATCTACATAATTGCTAAACTTTAAAGTACACATCTTTTCAATAAGCTACCAGCACGTGTAGCATATTGGTGTAATATATCGAATCGTAATATAATACGTTGCTTGTTATTGAGAGAGTGGATTTTCGAGTAACGTTTACAAAAGAATAGAACGATAGCCTATAAACAAAATTTCATCACGGTCGTGCTCGAAATAACCGAAAATTAGTTCATGGAGTGGAAATTGCACGGTTTATTTTTTAACGAAATACGCGACCGACTTTCCATGCAATTATAATGTAATTATCGCGGTGATTACACGGCTGTATAAAACAGTAACGATAAATTTTCGCCGATTCGCATTTATTTTCGCAACGTTAAACTTCGAGTTAATTGGCCAGCTGCCACGTAAATAATTTTTCGAATCAACAACTGAACAATCGCTAGTTTGTCGTTAACGCGTACGTTAACGTAACAACGGTATATTTTATTTTTAGAAGCTACAAGATCGAATAAAAATTAATATTCTCGCTTTAAGATTTTTCAATATGTCGATCGTTGTAGAAGGTTTATTAAGTTTTGTCTATTTTGCGCGAGCTTCGTGGTTTAATGAAAAATGAAAACTCGGTCTATTTACTTTTTGGTCGCGTCTACTTTTTAATTAAACGTCATAATATTCGCTTCACGAAGTAGCATATAGTGATTCGAGCCACAATTAAGAACTCAAAATCACTCCTATAATCCTCAAGTAAATTTGCATACAATTTTTTGATAAGATTAATAAGTATCTTAAGCCATAATTAAAACTTTTAAATTCGTCTTATATTATAGTCACATTGGTTGCACAATACGCTCCTCTTTATTACCTCGCGCTATTCTAACTTCAAAAAGTACCAACAAAAGACCGCACAGATTACGTCGAAAGAAGCAAAGTACGATCCGAAGTTTAATCAAAGGACCAAAATTCACTTCATGCTAATTAACCTTTCTCAATTATTCCAACATTATTAAAATCCAACACAAAGCCGATTTTTCTATTAAATATCGCTTATCGCTTGATCTCTCGATCACGCACTTCGTCTATTGTTCGCTATTTTGTTTTGTTTTCCTTCATTAAAAATTCTATGCAAATCTTGTTGCTGAAATTGTCAATTACTGTCTTCGATAAAGTCGAAATCAATGATATTGATTATATACGGAATTTAATAATCCTGAATTTGATTCGTGGGGATATAAATTAATTTCATCTATTAGAAACTGATAATCGAATAATTAGATGAATACAATTTTCTATACGTTTAACTTTATCATCGTGAGATATAATTCATTCGAGAACAATACCATCTTTTGGAATTAACGACACGATTCTACATCAAATTCATTGATTAAATTTATTCCGTGTTCGATTTGAAATTTATTTTAATTATTATTCTGAAATTTATAAACCAAGTCGTTTAAGATTCATCCCCACTATATTAAAAAATATTTTATATAATAATCGAAGGTTTCGTATGAAATACGATCCCTGTCAATTTTTGTCGTCCTCCGGATAGAGCAAGAAATATTCTAGAATTCCCAATTTTTGTCAAGTAGATTCCAAATTTGTCCATTTTTATCCATTAGAGAATGCCTCGTTATTTGAAAAAATCGTCAAGTTGATGAAAGTTATCAAAGGTATTTGTTCAATTCTATCCAAGAATTAATTCTTTGATCTTTGAAAAATCAGACACCAAGTGTGTCTCCTATCACTGACATTAAAAAATTTCCAGAAAATCGAGCAGAATCACTCTGGTTTTCGATTAACTCAATTGCTACTTTGATATTATATGATAAAAAAATCTAATTTGTTTAATGGAATTAACGGGGATCACATAAGCCCGAGCAATTTGCGATTCAGATGCCGCGATACGAAATAAATTACCGACTTGGCATCCGGAGATGTCGTGGCTTCTTCGCCGGAACATCCAACCCCCATGGCCCGCTTATAAACCCCATCCCTCCGTTCTCACCATCCTGTCGGTTTAATTTCTCAATTTCGTGCACGAAACTTTTGAAGGATCGTCACGGAACGCCCCAACCGCTGTGAATTATCGATTAGTCCTCGATATACTCAGCTTCCTTACGGTGGATTCACCGAGAGAGCCAAGGGGATGATTAACGAATCTCGCGTCGAGAAAGGGTGGGAAAAGCGTTTTCCTCGGAAACGTGGGCTAGATAGTTTGGATAGGTCGCGAGTTTATGACTGGTAATACGCGACTCACGGCACAGAAAATTAATTACGGAAAGGTTCGCAGTGTAAATAAGCTTGTGTGTATGTTGAACGACGAGAGAATATGTTTTTCTCGATGTTGGGATTTGAAAACGAAGATCCAGCTTCGCAACTAAGATTGGTATTTGAGATACGGTTACAGGAGATCTTGGTTACAGTTCGTTTAACGAGAAAGTCACCGACTAGTAACAGTTTCCGGCAATCGACTCGAGTTTGAAGGCGCGACATCTCGCGTTTCGAGTTAGAAAAGTCGATGATTTTCTCTGTTAAATACGATCGCCATCCTGAGTAATAGCACAAGTAATTTCGTCAAGGATATTTCGAAAGTTTAAAGTAACAACATCGCGTAAACGAGCATATTGCTAATGTTATTATTAGATTGTCCGAAAAGTTTCTTTCGTTTCATAAGGTGATAATAGACGAACAGCAATTTCTCTTTTACATTATTTTATTGAATTAGGTTTGCTCCATTTCGTCCTATTTCTATTACTATGTTTCTGCATAATTCAACAAACTAATATAAAAGAAAAAGCATCGCGCGTCTATTATTTCCTTATGAAACAAAAGAAACTGATGGAAAAGAAAAGAAAATTCTCGAGCGTGGATAAAAATAAATAAGGGAACTCATCGTTATTTTATAACAAAATAATTAATTTCTTAGTTATAAATAAAGTATGCAGAATAAAAGTATTCCTTCCACTTTTAGAGTATAATCGGTGAAGAACAATCTCTGTTTTGTATTATTTTATTGAATTACGTATGATCCATTTCGTTATATTTCTATTATTACGTACGTGCATAATTCAATGAACTAATATAAAAGAAAAACACATTGTGCGTCTATTATTTCCCTTTCGAACAAACCAATAATTTCTTCTTGCTCAACTTTCGTTACTGTTCCTCCACATAAATCTTGCAATTTTATAAAGTTTGAAGAGACCGAACGATCAACTATCCTCTTTTCAAATTATAGAACTTCCTTTTCCTCGGCTCGTGGCTCACTTTACCCACGTTCCTTTGATAATGTTCGCTTTACGTAAATTCTCGATACGTGTTATTTCACTGCTCGGACTTTGATTCAGAAAGACTGTGCCTATCGACGTTGGACAAATTCTCTTACTTTTTATTTAAATATAAAATTCGACATACATTCCAAAAACTATTTCTACCTCTCTACGAAATAGACAATCAAGAAACGAAAAAAAAAGAGGTAAAAAATAACAGGAAGGTTGAAAGGAATCAGTGACCCGAATTATATCGACGTAACGAAATACAATATACACAGGAAGGAATTAAATATCGCGGAGTAATGCAGTTTCTGAGTCAATTATATTTCGCGAACAATAGCTGGGCAACTTTTCTACGTTCACGATCCTGCTAACGATATTACTTGGCGGTTAATAACTCATAATTAGTTATCGCGGTTATATCGCGTATTTTACGCATCGAGATAAATTATCGTTCGTCCGACTGACTATTAAAAGTTCTGCAGTAATAAATGAGAAAAAAAGAAACATAAAGAAAAGGATAGAAAAATGGAAGTAAAAGAGTAACGGAAATAAAAGAGCAGACTAAACAAAGGGAAAGAAAAAACGCTTGTACGCTACGGTGTCGCGTCGGACGAGTTACGTTTTCCGGGTGACATTTTATTTCGACGTAAATGTGGCGCGCTGCAACGACGTAAATCTAGCCTGTTATAACGACGACGTCGAACATTCTGTAAATTTAATATCGTTCCGTGTCACCGGTACAGCGTCGTTCGTAATCGTTCCGACGATTTTACGGATGGAAAAAAATCCGCGAGTTATAGTCTTAATATGTTTGTCGACTTTGTTTAGTAAGAACAGAGTATATTGACAAGTTGGTCTGGAAAATTCTCGTGCTCTTTCAAAAATTGCTTAACGGCTTGTTACCTAAAATTATGTGTTTTTCAAATATACCTTAATATAGCGTCATTTTTATTAACGAGTTTCGTTTACTCTATATCTCGCTGTTTGTCTGTCTCTTTGGATGGAATTTTGTAAGCGGAATTTCACCCATTTCCCGACCAGTTAGAAAGCTGAAATTTCCAACATACGCTCATTTCCAACGACGATACGCTATAATTTCAAAAAGTTGATAATTCTTTTTTATTATTATTAATTAATTGTCTGGTTAGAGCCTTTCTTCCCCATAATTGGGTTCGATGTATCAAGATTAAAAAGTGAAAAACGAAATACATAGATTAAACAAATTAAAAGAAGATGGTTTCTATTTAAGGGGGTGTCCTGAATTAGAATGTTCTAAAACAACGTTCTTTTGTGATTTTTTTTAGAAAGGAAAGAAAGAAATGAAGTTACTGAATTTTGAGGTATGGTTTTATATATATTTAACGAATATAAAAAAAATTTTTTTAAAGTAAAAAGAAAAATTATAACAGATTTCTAAGCCTATTTCATGGGCTGCAGTTTTCAATCGGTGGGGAAGATCCACCTCGTAATTTTTGACTGAAACAAAAAACCAGAAAAAGATTAAATTATTATATATTTTTCTTCTGGGTGAACTAAACAAAGGCAGGAAAAAGTTTATTTAAATAATTGTTATAGCACCTTAAAGTTTATTTCTTTTTTCTAAGAAACACATTTTCTTTTAAATCCTCCAAAATTTTTAATTTCTCATTTTTTTCTGCCGTTGTTTAGTTCATCTAGAAGAAAAATATATAGTAATTTAATTCTTTTTTGGTTTTTTGTTTAAGTCAAGAATTACGAGATGGGTCTTTCCCGCCGATTGAAAACTGCAGCTCGTGAAATAGGCTTAGAAATTTATTATAATTCTTCTTTTACTTTAAAAAAATTTTTTTTGTATTCCTTGAATATATATAAAACCATAGCTCAAAATTCAATAACTTCATTTCTTTCTTTCCTTTCTAAAAAAAATCACAAAAGAACGCTGTTTTAAAACATTCTAATTCAGGACACCCCCTTAAAGAAATACTAAAAAGAAAAGAAAGTAATTTTCTCAATCAGGTGATATATATATATATAATCACTAATAAGTAAAATGAGTAGATTTGAGTAGATGTGAAATTTCACTGATTTCTCTACTGATATATTCCAAAGACTAAAATTTAACCGACTCTTACATCGACTCACTTTACGACTTCGTACTGCTTTTCCCAATTTCGAAATCTTATCTTCGTGCAACTATTCGGAAGTCTCTAATGCACAGTCCCCTTATCTATCGAAATAATTTACCTTAAGAAACAGATAGTGCACCATCGAAACGAAAGACAAACCGCAATCTCTTGCACCCTTAATCGTTACATTTAACTCGATACTGTGATTTCCGGCAAAATAGCCGGTTACATTTCACAAAGCCGGCGATTAGCAGTCCGGAGCACGTCGCTAAAATGTTGTAATACGCTTGGACCTCTCTGTTATCGTTCAATTAGCCGATACAAACGCGTTATCAAACGGTCGTACTATCAGGCCAACGGCTTGTTAGCGCGCTGGAAATACCGGACGATAACGCGACGATTTGCATTCCGTAGCACGCGAGTTGTAAGTTACTCTAACGAACAAGTGGCCCACAACTGGATTTCGTATAAAAGGATAACAGCGTACATACGTTCACACGCGATGTACATAAATATATGTACAATATTCGTAACAGTACTGAACTACGTAGAAGCGTAGTAGCATTAAAAAAATTATCTTTTTTATCGTACGATTTGTTCAACATCGAGAAACGACGGAGACAAATTCGATATCTGATTCTTCGTTTTACCTGGCGCGTATCAAGGAACGCGAGACTCGACCGTTCCTTTGATTCTAATAAATAATTTTTGCGTGAAACATTATTACGTTTAATATTGTTTCGCATCAATCATTCTTGATGAGAGAGAAATAGAAAGAGAATGAGTATCGCAGCGTGAATATTGCGTGTTCGCGTGACTCGAATGCGAAGGTTCTCCGTACAACTATACGGGAGACCGTGTAGATACGAGCCAGTTAATGATTGCAGAAAGAAAGAAGGTGGGAAAAAGAAAAGGAAAAATTTCGTGGTTTTTGTTGTAATTTTTAATGAACCGACTGCAGAAACGCCGGAATTTTCAGGTCGCTAATTGGACAGAGGATTTATCGTTTTCCTTACAATGCCTTGCATTTTTTAATATTTGCCGGAATACGCGAGCTTTGCCGAGGAATTTTTTAAGACGGAGGTTCGATGATTCAAGTTCGTTGCGCGAAGTTTGAAAATTTACAGAACGCAGTACGATTTAAAAATTCCTCGAGCACAGAATTGGCTTGTGGACGAATTAACAATTTACGTAACAGATATCGAGCAGATATCGCATGAAAATAAGGAAGAAAAGAGAGTTGTAACGAAGCAAGGGAAGACGAGGGCGCGAAAGAGCAAACGGAAGAATCGCAGGATGATCGTGAGATTTAGCGAATAGCTAAGGGACTTTGTCGAAGCGAGGAATTTTTTAAACAGAAAATACGATTGAGAAGCTCAGCTACAGACGGAGNGTTCGATGATTCAAGTTCGTTGCGCGAAGTTTGAAAATTTACAGAACGCAGTACGATTTAAAAATTCCTCGAGCACAGAATTGGCTTGTGGACGAATTAACAATTTACGCAACAGATATCGAGCAGATATCGCATGAAAATAAGGAAGAAAAGAGAGTTATAACGAAGCAAGGGAAGACGAGGGCGCGAAAGAGCAAACGGAAGAATCGTAGGACGATCGTGAGATTTAGCGAATAGCTAAGGAAGATTCTCGACGAATCTTCGGCAGAGTGGATCGCAGAGAGACCAGACGTCCCTTTGATGCATTTTCACAGGCAGAGAAAAGGTCCTGGTTAGGATGCAGCTGCAGGATGCATGAAGAGAGCGCGGCTGCTCAAGAATGGGGTCATGAAAGGGAGTCGTAAATTCCGGAAAATTCTCGGCCCACATCCTCCGCTTTAAAGCTTCCTGAACGCGTTAAAATTGCAGGCAGTCTAGCACGATTATTTAACGATTAATCAATCGTCGATTTGGAATTCGGTGAAACTTCGCCACTTGCCGAGATCCCTTTTGTCTCGACATCTCTGTAGAGTTGTGCTTTATACGCGGCAAATGAAACGCGATATTGAACAAAATAGATTTCTTTTTTTGCAAAAACACGAGCAAGCTTTTCGCGAAGGATGCGAAGGAGAGGACGAAACGTTTGTAACGACGCAGAGAGTTAATAGGGAATTGAATGGGCTGATTCATCGATGAAAACTTTTCAGTGGTTAACGCTAAAACGCTCGATTTCCATCATTTTTATCATTTTACGGGGATATTGGATCGCAGATGGACTTTCGTGTGAATTATTAAATCGTGAAATATTAAATAAAATGATAAGAAGCATATTCAATATTATAGAACGACGGTAACGAAATAAAATAACACTCGATCGACTCGTTTTTACTATTAAATTAATATCTCGCAATTATATTTCATTATGGTTTTTGTATTTACGGGCATCGAGAACTGATCGAATAAAGAATTACTTTTTACAACGTTCATGGCAGAATTTCTTATCAGAGGTGTATAAGAAAACGGCGTATAATAACGAAAGGGGTGTTTGTTTTATTATCACTCTCACGAATTGCATCAACGATAATGCACTTTTGCGATGAGCCAGCTGCGCGATCGCAATATTAAATCTCCTCTACTCCTGCAAAGAGCTTCTACGTAAATTTTAAGCGGAGTAGAAGGAAGATTTTTATTTTTATTAGTTATTTTATTAGATGCCATTCTATTCAAATTTTAAAGTGATACGTACGTTTACTTAGTTTCTATCTTTGCTATACTATTATATTTTATATATGTGATAATATTCTTCAGTTTTTTAATTCCTCGCTTAATTTATATAATCGTCTATTGGGTAATAATCCATTAGAATAGAAAAATCTATCGTCGGACGACGGACTTTGGAAAAATCTATCAAAGAAAAATCTTCCATGGAACGAAGAACTTCATCAAACACGAAACGAACTAACCCGATAAATCGAGAATCCTCTCGATTACTCACCATTCGAATCAATAAAAACCGTCGAGGTGAAAAATCCTGGAATCACCAAGGAATTAGTAACACGATCCAGTCAAGAAGCTGGTGCAGTTTCAGAGTAACGAACAATTTCGATGAAGGATGATCGTAATCCTACTATCCATCAGAACCATTCATCAAACGGTACGTCTGCTTCAACTCGACATGGTAGCGAAAGAGATGTAGAGAGGCAGCTGAAAAATTTCTTCAGCGGAATTCGTTCTACTTCGAAATTTACGTAGAATCTTCTCTCTTCTTCGAAATTGCTTCAAGGAAAATTTAATATCAGGATCGCGTTGGTCGAGATTGTCATTGTTTGTCCCTGCTAATTTTTCACGGTGAAACGATCTCGTATTGAATACGATCGGAAAATTATTCAACAACGATGTAGTTTAATTAGGCGAACTTGTCACGTGCGTCGCGTTCTATCGTTTGTACCGAGCGCGACAAAAATATCGAAGAGGTGTGTACGAGGCTAGAGTACAGATTCTGTGAAACAGAAAACTTTGCTACGGCTGGTTTGTATTTCGAGAAGCGTAGCTTCGAAAAAGAGGGGAAATTTAAGGATCAGGCGTTTCATACGGTACTCTCAGGAACAAATATTACGTCGTCCAAAAGGTTTTTTCGTTTTATAAGGAAATAATGGATGCACAACATTTTCCGTTTTATATTATTTTACCGAATTACGTATGATCCATTTTGTTCTATCAAAATAAAGATCGCAACGTTCCACAGATTAGGTTTCACGTTTGTATAAAGATGCATCGTTGTAAAAGACGTGTCCGTAAAAGAAAGACACTTTTCCGACAAACTAATATCAAATAAATAGCGTTATTAACTCGTAAATGGGGATGAAATCCTAGGAGTTTCTATGTTTGTGGCAATATGGAAAATACACGTCCATATTATTCTGTAATGCTTGGAATGTATCGCGAGGTGTTGCACTGTTAACGTAGATGTATGCATAGGCAATTTAAAGACTACCTCTGTGTCAATAACTCACAGCATCACATTTTATACATTTCTGAGCAGTTTTCATCCACGTGATAAAATTATCCACGTGTACTGTATCTACTTGTATTCATAGAGTATATCACTACCTTGAAAACTATTGAGATTAGCCGCGTAGTAGTGACACACGTATGTGAATATTTGTGTGTGGAAGTATGTGTGTGCGCGGCGTCTCGAAAACAAAGGAATGTAAAGCGTTCAATTAAGAGTCTGGTATGGAAGATGGAGAGACAAAGAAAGTGCTGAGACGCGTGCAACTGTGTATCGATGAATATCTTTGAAATCGTTTATCGAATAAATATATAACTATTTTAATATAAATTCTAAGTGTGAACTTAGTGTTCCCATACCATTATTTCAGCAATTAAGATGCAAAATTATCAATAAAAACATTGTTTCCTTCGATCGTTGAAATATCTCGCACGAAGATAAGGTAGCATGTGGTCAATGTCCATATGACGAGCATCTTGCGTCAACTTTCTGTCAACCTTCTGTCAACCATAGATACACACACACGCAACAAACTTTATTAACGGATATTCTTTCGCGCATATCATGACGGAACAATCGCAAAAATGCACTGTCGCGGCAAATTCAAGCTCTGGCTGCCACCAGTAATCGCGTCACGCTGCATATTCACGCGAGATTACATATGCATCCTTCAACCATCGTATGCATATCCGGTGCATGCATAACAAACGTGTGTACCGACATCCTGTTTACCTGACAGATCTTCCGAGGTTACGTATCTCCAGAGAATACGTTCGATTATGTCAACGAGATCTTCCTAAGCACCCGTTCTCTTGCTCCACGTATTTTTTTCCCCTCGTTGGAAGAGGTCTTGTTAGGGGTGGTTTCATGGTGTTTCGGGAAATTATTCAAGCCACGTTCGAGCTGAAGTTTCTCTTATCGAATTTGCCAACCGCGTCGTCTCGTGCCAGTCAGCCTGTATTTTCCGCACTTTCTGGTGAAATCGATTATGTCGGGGAAAATTTTCTCTCGTTCGGCGCGAAGAAGAGGATGTCCAGTGATGATTTTTCGAAAAAAAAAAAAAAATCGAAATTTTATTACTTGGATGAAAAAGGAAGGCTTCTCGTAGTATTCGGATCTTTGTCCTTTTACGCACTGTATTTCCATTCTACGAGTTTCCAAAGTAGTTTCGAATCTTTCTTTCGAACGTGATACAACTGAAAAGTATTAATTTTTTAAGTAAATACAAAGAATCGTATGCAAACTCGTATGTTTTACGAACGTAACCGAGGATGTGGAATAAGTAGAAATTAATAGAAACAAAAATTTGTTAAATATATCGTATTGTAAGATTTTATACGTATAAATAAATATATGTATAGTATATTTTAATAATATGTATATAATTGGTGCACATAAATTTGGTTGGTTCGTACAAATGGTAAAACACGCGAAAAGTATACTAAATGATCTTTCGAATTCTACAAACTCCGGATCTAGAAGCTTTCGAATTTTTAGTGCGCGCATCGTCGGACTCGCGAAATCTAATATTTCCTTCCAGATTACACGTTTACGTGGCCCTTTTTGAATTTCCAAATTCACTCTTTGAAATATTCAACTCAATCTGCAGGCTTAATCAACCCTTGCGGACAAAACCAAGAACCAGTCTCTCGATCGAGTACTCAAAGGCTGGATATTAAAGGGCGGCTGGTGCATGGTTTAATTACAACGTCGATTAATACGAACCACCCGGTCTACACTGTTCCACAGACTCGACTACGTTTCTTACGTTCATCGAGAAATTCTTTTCTCCGCTAACACGATACGATAAAACGAACGATGACTAATCGTCAAACATAATGTAACGTTCGTTTCGTTCTAAATATTCCAACGAAATGTACAAAAGCCGAAGCTTACGTCGTAGCTTTTAAATCGCGTTAAATCACAAACATCGATCGTTCCATGCTGTAAACTGGACTTAACAAACTTTAACAATTCGTTTTCTTCCACGTTTGTGCACACCTATATATATATATATATATATATACATAGCTCTCACACACATAGCTCGTTGCTGCGTGAGGTAACAACGAAATAAAATCCACGGTTTTGGACGAAGTTTCCTCGTATAATAAATCTCGCCGCGTGGAAGCGTAACTCGCGAGGATGGTAGAGTTTTTCGTGCACGAGGTTCGAGGAAAAGAATGAATAGCTAGCTCGTTCCACGAGTCACCTTCGTCGAATACCTAATTCGCCTTCTTTTCCCGCGGAGGAAAATAAATCGCGGACCCTGCCAACTTATCCGATCCATCAGCAGCGGGCATGATCGAGTTAAAACTCTCGAAACTCTGTTACGTGACGAGGAACAGTCTTTTCCGCCGTTCCTACCTCTGTTTCTGCCTGTTCCTTTTTCCTTCGCTAACGTTCATTTCGCTAGCTGGTCGGCTCGCGTGTGCGTACGTGTGCACGTGTTTCAGATAAACCGACATTCTATCTGCACACAGCTTGTGTCGTCTTATGAATAATGCATACTCAATGGATTAATATTATTTTTCGCTGGCCCGTCGTTATCTTCGCCGAACACCGGTGCAATCGATGTTCGCTATGCGCGACACTTCCAACGGATTTTCCTCCGAGTTTTTCATCGAATCGTTCGACTAACACTGGCTTATATGTCGAATGGTTCCTCGATTTACTTTATTCTTTAATTTAACGCGTTAAATCCCCGCCCAGAGAAAGGCGACTAATTTAATGCGGAAAATGTCTAGGTTTAGAAAGTTTCTAAAGAAATTTCATTGGAAACTGTAAGCAAACGCAAACGCCTGTAGCTGAATAGGACAAGGTTTTCTTTCGCAAAGCTAAGATTCACAATAGTACTCTCGAAGAACACGATCATTCAGTTAAACGGACCGTAGCTGCGCTATCAGAATAATCCAAAAGCTTCGTTCCGTTAATCGACTTATCCGTGTTCCCAGCAACTTTTCACGATTACGTCGTGTTCGGTAACCCAGCGTACCACGCGTTTCTCACTTTCTCTTCCCCAGAAGCTAACGCTAACGTTCCATTCACTCTTCCTGATTTTACGTTCTCTCTTCTTGGTTCGCGAGAACGCTGTAGAGAAGTTCAGCGAATACCGACTGGTTGGATACACGGGAAACTTCATAACTGTTATCCCGAACAGCGTCATAATACTTTCAACTGTTTAAGAATGCTCGCTCACACGACCAAAAAGAAGCCAGTGGAAACTTTCCGACAAGATTTTGAGTTCTTCGCAAGTCAATTACCCTCGAGGTCCGGCTGAAAAACGCGGCAGACTACTAGTTTCTCTGGTAGCCACAAGTTAACCCATTTCTTACTTTCAGAAGCAATATGTTTCGCGTATCTGTCGTTGTTTTATTTTCCCTGTGTTTTTCGCTCTCATTTTTCACTCTGCGATTTGTGATAAACGAAATCTCAACTTCTACTCTTTCGGTTTGGTGCTATTAAAAGATCAAGGTCGAGACGATATTTATGGAAAAAATGTAATTTAGAAGGAATATACGTTTTGTCTATTTTGTATAATTATTTGTACAGGAATAAGAATAATTTTATATCACGTCGAATTCGGATAATATTTTATACGTATATCGGATTAATATCCGTGAAAATCGCAAAGACCGGGTAAAGTATATTACAATGAGAGATAAAAACGTAAATAACTGAAAGAATATCGCAACTTTAGCATACTACGTATCAATAAATAATAATTAGATGTAAATTGTCTCGTTCCGATCCTGTAAAGTAAAAAGAGTTCGTCAAAGGGAAAAGTTCAGATATCGAAATTAAAAGATAATTAAAGGATAATTGCGAGAATAATAAAGAAATGAATTAAAAGGGCAGTAGTTAAGATAAAATTCCACAGTTATTACAAACATCAATAATTAACAATTCTACATACGTAGAAACTGTTTCGTTTCGTACATTCTGTCATAAATAAAGCGCGGATTCGTATTTGCATTTATTTGATTTGAAATTTGACGGTGCAAAAATACAGATAATATCGAAAAATATGGAAAATATCGATATAATACTCGCTGTAATTTTTAACAGCCAAGACAATTCTCCATTTAGGTTCCATTTTTTAAATTATATTCATGAAGATATGAATTTGCATAAATATCCATACTCGCTTTTTGTTACAAGTTTCCGAATATTTTCGCGAGCCAATGTAGAACAACTTTTAAATCGAAGAAGACATATTACACGCTACGTTATCGAGCAAGAAAGTATTAACCAGACAATTTCAAATCTTCAGTTCTCCACGTTGAATGGAAAGATAACGCAGGCTCGAAATAGGAGTCGGACTGCTGATTCGCTCGTTTATTAGACTTAAAATGTTGCGGGTAGGCTGGATTCAAACGAGAGGCAACTTTTGTTGTCTTTCATCGTTCTTCTTCTTTCGTTTCGTCGGTACAATATTTTTTCATCATTATACGAGGTTCGTAGCTACGAATCGAAGACAAAGCAATTCGGAGAATGTTCGGAATGTTTGAGACGGAGATCCGGCTGGTTCGGGGGATATCTTTTCCGTGTGTTGTTCTTGGCCAAGTTTCCTCGCAAACGCGCCTGCTCCAGATAATGTTCCAACACCGGTCGCATCTACCGAAGTTGTCTCTACTTTCAGGTTTCAACGTATCAATATTCCGAATGGTAGCAGCGAAACTTAAGCTTGCTAGACGTCTCTCGAATTTTATATCGATCTTTAATACTATACATCTGACGCATTTAACAAGAAATATAAGAAATATTGCCAGTACGATAAACGACGTTAATACGAAAGTTTCTAAAATTCATAGTATATCAGCTTTAAACATGCAACTCGTGTATTTCGCACTTCCAAATTTCCCCTGAATACAAAGACACCTTTACTTGAGTGGCAACAGTATCAAGAATAACGAAAAATGTATATAATTTTCAAATTCGTTCATTTCGCACACTGCAGAATTAAATCGTTAAAAGTCACGTGGAGCAACGAGAGGCTGAGCTGACCGACACGGTGACGCGAGGATGGCGAATTCAGCGGAGATCAGCTTTGCAGCTTATTGGGAATTAAGCCGCTTAAACGCCTCCGCTCTGAAGGAGCAGCGAACTCGCGAGCGAACCAGCCTCGAGAAAATGCGGTGTTCGTCGAGACACGCCAGGCCGCGCTGTGAAACGCGAGAATTATTCACTCTCGCTCCGCGTCTCGTTTTCCCTCGTCGTTTTTCTCCCCCTTCCTTTTCCTTCCTTCTTTTCTTTTCATTTCTCCTCTCTTCTTTTTTTCTACCTTTACGTTCGCCATCCTCTTTCGCCACCACCGTTGATATTGACATTTTCCCGCGGCGACGCGTTTCTTTTTCGCCCCGGCCAACGTTAATCCGCGCGCAATCGAGCGAATTCAAAGGAGAAACTACGGCCGCTGCGTTCATTTCGTCCTCCAGTTCGTTTTCTATCACCCACGACCGTGGGTCAGCCTCCCACGGGAAGTGGCAATATTTTTTATATTTCGAACTGCAGCTGGTTATCGAAGTGTCTTTTCCTTGTTTTTTATTTTTCTACACACGGCTTTAAACGGCAATGATACATCCACCGCTATACGCTGGTCTTTAGGCGATTTAGTTTTAAAGAGCAAATGGCGGAGAGAATTTGAATGGGCTTTCGCATTCGTGTGTCGCGTTTTAGAAATTCTATTCGCCGTTGAATTGAATTTCAGTTGGGAATTTATTCGCGGGGATTTTTTTACGATATGGATTCATGAGTTTATAGAATGCAATAAAATACGATGGTAGAAGTTCGATTTTAACTCTGAATCCCGTGTACGTGAATTTTTCCTATTATTTAGAAATAATCGAGCTATTATAATGTATTTAACAAATTTTAAGTGATTGATTTTCATTAGGAGAAATCTCATAACGATACAAGTAACGATAAACCGAAATATAGAGATGTTAAGACGAATTGAAACGAGAGATTCATAACTTTTCGTATATTCAAGCTTCGCAGAGTTCTTTATCGTTGGTTCAAATTTCAAGCAGGGATTTATTCCAGAAAATGTTTTTACAATGTAAAACTCCAAGTTTATAGAACACGATAAAGTACGATACAATGGTAGAAATTCGGTTTAATCTCTGAATACCTTGCTAAGGTAGTATATACGATCGAGAATACCTAGATATTGATATTTAACAGTTTAATGGTCCAATGAAACTCGAAAATCTACTGGTAATATTTTTTTTTTTTAACAGAGGAAACGTAGAAACGGACTAATTTTTCCCTTTCCTTTTTCACTTTAATATCTTATGCCTCACGTATGGAACAATAGAATGAAATGGATCAAACCGAACGTACGAACGATGGTGAATAGTTCGTTTTCCAGCGCTCGGTTTTTCGACGTCTATGAAATTCCTGTTCCGCCACTGTTATTGTCATGAATAAAAAAGAGCGAGAGAGAAAAAGATATATATATCTATATATATAGAGAAAGAGAGCAAGAAAATGGAGAAAAATTGGAAATTTAAGTATAAAATCCTTTCTTTTCTTCTGTCTGTAACAAATCTAAGAGTTGTTTTTTCTGCTACTGGTATATACGTTCTGATGATTCTAGTTACGTTCAAAAACACAAGATTCAAATTGGATCGTAGGTCTCGAAAGTTTTCGCCGTTCTGAAATTACCGATAGAAGCAGAAACTTGGACCATTTCAACGATCTAATAGGTTGATTCCTGATATCGATTATAGCGCCGGGGCAAGTTCGCGTAATGCAGGTTTTTACCAACGTTAAAATATTACGCCCGAGCAACGGCGAAATTAATTCGAATGAAAATTCACTCTTTGAGATTTCTGAAACGTTTTGAGGTATATTTTACGGCACACATCCGTAATTGATGAATCTACGGTTGTTTGTTCGACTACTTTATTTTTTTCGAACGTTACATACATACAGAGTGAGCCAATAAGAAGTACTATCCGAAATACTTATTGGTTTTATCTAAAACATTTTAAACGGTTATTCGATAAATTTTCCACGCTCTTAAGAAAGAAAAATCTTCTTATAAAAGAAACGAAACATTCAATATATAGCTGGACTACATGATTTCCACTATACTCTTGATATTGAGACTTCTTACGCGTCAAAGACAGCACGGAGCACGAACCTGCAGTTACAAGTACACATTCATACACATGTCACGTGCCAATTCACATTGGATTTTACGTGTTTGATGTACGTTTGTAGCTGGACATCTATCTGGTCTTTACATCGGAGAACGTGGCTGTCCTATTTGATCTTCTCCTAGTTTGATTTTTGCGTTTCGAAGCTGGTCACGATCCTTTAGACGTGCATCAAGAGCAGAGCAGAAGGATAGAGAAAGTGGAACACGTTGGATCCTCTCAGCAGAGTTTGTTGGAGTTCGTTAATTCCTCTACCGAGGGTTGGTTACCCTTTATGGCTGACGAATGAGTGGTTGATAATGGCGGGACTTTTTGGTCGACTACTGGTCTTGATTGGAGGACACTGCCACATTGTGGTTAGATTTGAATGGAACTGTTTCAGGAACAGTTTGCTAGTGTTAGAGACGATTTTGTTTGTTATTCGATGCACTATGTTTCAGATTTGAAGTTGTATTTAAATCCTTCAGTCGCTATATTTTTGTTTTATAATCTAAATTTTGGTTAATTGCAGACCGTTTGTTTCAGGTAGAAACGTATTTTTTCAGTTTTTTAATCGCTACAAACGAACGAAGAACGACGTAGTTATCAAATCGAAATTCCTTTCCCCTACAGTTCCTTTCGAAAGCGCAGGTAATGCCGCAAACCATGTTCTTCGAAATCCAAATGAACTATATTTAGTATCCTATTCGCGGAATTTTCATAACGATTCTCAAAGCTCTAACGTTCCGTTCGCTAAAAGCTGAAACTTCGCTTCGCGAGCTTCACACAAAATTCGCCCTTCGAAACAAATCACTTGCAAGCTTGTTTGCCCGATTACATCAACGATGAAATCCTTCTTGCACTCGCTTGTGCAATCCGGACAATTAAACTTTCATCAAGATCGCGCTAAATTCCCCTCTAATAATTCCCAGAATGTCCCGGCGATAAAGTAGACAACGTAGAATTTCAAGTTGCCGCGCGGCGGCGGTTGAAATTAACGAGGCCCGTACTTTTACCCAGTAACGGGCCGCGTTTAGTTTAATTAAACAATTCCTCGGGCATCGTAGCTCTTAACATTCCGTCGACGCGTTCATCCCACCTCCAATGGAGGATTTTACAGCCAACATAAAGAAACCGGCGCGCTATCGGTTATAAAATTTCCGGGACACGCTTTCGATGCCGTGCAATTCCGTTTTTATTTCGGCCACTTCACGGCAAATGGTCCGTGGTCGTTGGAAATCACATCCGTCGACGTTCAAAATTTTCGACGTTTATACCATCGCAAAGGTGATGTTAAACCCGACCGTTTCGTTTATTGATTCCTTTCGTTACTGTCACGTGTCGATTGGCCAACTATAGTCAAAGTCAGACTGAGCAGAATTCTACCGTCGTACTGTTATATATAATAAATAATCTACTGTAATATAAATATAAATATCGTATATCACAAATTATAAACGAATATAAAGGTGCATATAATATTCCTTTTTCCGCGTTGGATTGAGATTTAGGCATCGAGGTAATGCGAGATCGGAGCTGGAACTTTACGCAAATTTAATACCTTCAACGATATTTTATATATGCACTGGGTTCGAAACTAAATGATTGCGGATTTTGCCAATACCACCTAATGAGAAAATCCGCGATCACTTAGTTGCCAACCCAATAGTTGCATTCAGTGTTTATAACGCGATCCTATGGAAACTAAATGATTGCGGATTTTGCCAATACCACCTAATGAGAAAATCCGCGATCACTTAGTTGCCAACCCAATAGTTGCATTCAGTGTTTANTAACGCGATCCTATGGAAACTAAATGATTGCGGATTTTGCCAATACCACCTAATGACAAAATCCGCGATCACTTAGTTGCCAACCCAATAGTTGCATTCAGTGTTTATAACGCGATCCTATGGAAACTAAATGATTGCGGATTTTGCCAATACCATCTAATGACAAAATCCGCGATCACTTAGTTGCCAACCCAATAGTTGCATTCAGTGTTTATAACGCGATCCTATGGAAACTAAATGATTGCGGATTTTGCCAATATCACCTAATGACAAAATCCGCGATCACTTAGTTGCCAACCCAATAGTTGCATTCAGTGTTTATAACGCGATCCTAACAATCCCACCGTTTCATCTTATAATATCGCGTCTTTTTCTACAATCTTTCGTAAAATGTTCGATATCAGCCGACGACGTCGAATCTTCCCTTCAATGACCTCACTTTTCTATCTTTGATCCTACGCAGAATGTTTCCCAATCTACTGTACTCTACTGTGCAATGTTTCATTGTACCGAACCAAAAAACTTTAGGAAGATAAAAGATCTGCTCGACGCGTCTCCTGAAATGCTAGATTTTCTATTTTACGTAGCTTACGAGAGACAGCAGAACGAGGTATTTAAACGATTCACGCTGTCAAATCAGTCGATGTCTTCGCGTCCACGTATAAACACTTACTCACAACCTACGCAATTAACCCTGTCAATAGTGGAGTGTTACGACACGTTACTCCCTCAAGCTTGATTCTGATCGCGAACCATTCACCGTGCGCACACCTGCATACACAGGTGACAATACATCTTCGCTGTACCACGATGTTACTCTGTTTCGAATACGAAAACCGTTTAGCCAACTCGATGCAAGATGTAGATAAAACACGAGCGCACTTAGCTGCTACGGAGAGCCGCTATTTATTCAACAGCTGCGAATCGCGTCAAATATTGAAACATTGGCCGTTGAGTGAATCCTGAGCGAACTATCGATTGTCACCACGTCTTATCGCGATTTCAGATCTGATAGCCTCAAGTTTGCGAGGTTAAAACGTGAATGGTGGATTTGTCGATTGGACGTGAGGATTTATCGTGATGTCTGTTTTAACGGTGCTGCGGTGCTTGAATTTTTTATGTCTCAATCTCGCTTTAGTTTCCACCGAGAAAAGAAATGTGTCAAAATAAAAAATAAAAAATTGTTTAATAAAGATGGATAAAGAGAAGGATAATAAAATGAGCCGATATTCTATGCAAACGTATTGTTACAATTACAAGAAATCGAGCGTAATAATCGTTATAGTAAAATTGTGAAATTTTTTACGAAATTATTTTTGCTCTTCATTTTTTCAATTTTTATGTAGAACTTTCTGAAAACTAGCAACCCCATCAGGCTAGAGAAACTTTATGAAACGCCGCTCATCCCGGCTAACAATTTTCAGTTACGATCTCGAAACGTTATTTCGGCTGTATCGACGCCATTACGTTTCACGCTTTTTCACGTTCGTCATGGACAATTGAGTCCTCCTTCCTTTCCAAATTTTTTCCTCTTTTTTTTTTTATCATTGTTCGACGCCCGATCGGTGTATCATTTCAACGATAACACTTTTTTCACGTTTCTGTTTTTTTTTTCGGTTCAGTAATTTTTGAAATTCGCCTATACATATATCCTCGTTTATGCACATCGATGTCTTGTTTTCCACTGAATGACACAGACATAGTAGCATCATGAATATTTATCACTTCGGTATGTATGATAAAAGGAAAGAAGCGAAATAACGCAACACATGGTTCACGGAAGTACTGTTCACTGAACGATAAAAAAAGAAGAATTGTTTACCGAATAATATTGTACGTGATATACGAAACATTTCGAAATTTGTTAGTATTATAATAAAACAAACACAATTTTTATCATTTAGATTATCGAAGATTAAGCGAATTAAAGCGGATAGATTTTACTAGATCAAAGTTTGAAACAAAACTAAAAATATGTATAAAATCTACAAGATATTTTAATGTAACAACATTTCAATCAAATACATTTTCAGATTAGTTTCAAGTTTTACCAATATGATCCTGATGGTCCTACCGATAAAATTTCGAAAAAATGTATAATACATACGTATAATATATTCGGAAAATTTTCCTACGATAAGTGTCCAAATATTTTTGTGCTCCAGTCTGTATACGAAAATATCTCGAATTTTCTCTTTCACGTCCAATCCTTTAAAAATCGTCTAATGTTACCGTGCAGTAAAATATCGGAAACGCTTTATTCAAAAATAAATTTTGCCGAAACGTACACGCTTGCATTTCCTTTGTCCATGCATTCAATCGTCGAAATATTTTATTCTCTGATCGAAGTAGAAAGGAAGTTGGTATTACGAAAAAGAAAAGTGTTCTGGACACGCACAAAAGATTTCATAATTGCGGCACTTTTGCACCGAGACACGCACAAAACAACGTCCTTGGAATAATGTTACACACCGCGACGGTTCACGTTGCTTGGCCACGAAAAAGTATTGCCCTTTTTAACATCGTTACACTATGTTCCCTGAAAAGTGCATCCTTTTTTCCGCCACCAACCACCTTGAACTCTTCTCCCTGAGCCACGAAACAACGCATTAAAGCGGTAAAACAAATTTTCCCTCACATTGCTTGCTTTCTACTCTGGTGAATTCGTATTAACTGCAATTTGCATCTCGATACGTGGAAAGAAATCTTCGCGCGAGCCAAACATCGATCGCCACTATTTTCAATTACGAAATTCTACGTTTCTCAACGTCAATTTTTCGATCTTTCCTTTAGTTTGAGAAAGTTTAAGACAGTAAGATTTTTCATATCTTGGTACGAAGTGTTCTTGGTACACAGAGTGGCTGTACTTCGCATTTCGATTAAAAGTAAACTTAATTTGGTGAACGTTAAAGCGAAACTCTGGCTCGCCACAGGGATACAATTTTCGAAACGTACATCCAAAGTAAGTTAATAAGTCTGGAGTCGAGCGAACGAACAAGGCAAATTATTCTTCGTGCAAACTTGTTACAGTTTCGAAACAGAAACTAAACTAACGAATATATCGCTATCATAAATCAACGATCAGCCTAAACGCCGTATTGACACAAAATCAGCAGAATGCTAGTTATCACACCCACTGAGCAAATACTAACTTTATTAATTAAACAGCTCCGTTCTACACACGTAGCTATACAATTTCTCAATATCTACTCAGTCTAATAAAAATATCGTTTAGTAAGTCGACAGGAGACGATGTTTTAGCTTTTCTCTGACAAACGCCTGACAAATCTGTTTGCTTTCACGTTATTTAGCGTTTATATTTAAAAAATTTACGCTGTTACATTTTATAGCTGGTTGTAAAAGAAAAATTGACGACGTTGAAACAGAACCCTAAGCTTCCTCCTTATAAATCGTTCATGGCGGTAAGAAGGACAGCTTTGAAAGATTAAAATTTTTCAAATTTCCCGTGGTACGTGGCGAGAAACTAGAACGAAACTCACCCTCAGTCCCCATTCTTCGTAGCCAAGGGACGCTGAAATCACGAACAGATGGCTTTTCGGTATTAAATTTGGTTCGCGGTAAATTACAGGACGTTGTCGGCCGTAGGCAACAAAATGTACAAGCCTCGCGACGACCTATCTCCGAGTGTCGACTTATAATTAAAAAGTTAAATTGAAATTACTTCAGTAACCGCGACCAAGAGTCGCGTATTAAATTGGAATTTCCGTGAATGCAAGTCGTTCTCTGAGAATCCGTGCAGTAACGACGGATAATTAACAAGTAAGGAAGAAAGGTGTATTTGACACAAACAGTTGCGTATAGTGTGCAATGTGGATATAATAATGTCGCTAATAGACGTATTAGGTTGTCCGAAATGTTTCTTTCGCTTTATAAAGAAATAATAGAAATATAACGAAATGGATCATATGTAATTCAATGAAATAATATAAAACAGAAATTGTTGTTCATCTATTATCTACATGTGATACTACTATATAGGATAGTGAGGTTATATTACTGAAAATAAAGAGCATGAAAATACTAACAAGATCGCGAATCACATTTTTATATATGAACTTCTGAGAACCCAAATTTTTTTTTATCAAAATTGGATATTTCTTGCTTTTACCTGCTTGACGAAAACCGGGCTGTTTTACGTAAGTAGCGTCGAACTTCTCGAAAAACACATAGATTCAGACTTCCTAATGTTCCTAATGTAACCTTCCTAATGTAACAATTTTAAAGGCTTATAACTTATGGAATATCTTGCTTCTATCTTTGTATCACACTAACTGTATAGCGTAAATGTATACCGGTATAGTTATTGTTGAAAGTGACAACGTGAGTTCGCGCGCGCCATCCATACGCAAATGCGCTAGTTGCAATAAATAGTAACTGGAAAATAGTTTTAGATATAACCGATAGATTTAATCGATAGGTTCAAGATATTCTTTTGTTTTTATCCCTAGTCCATGTAAGAAAGCGCAATGAAAGTTTTTCGGCTCGGAATGCGATGTGATAGATTTATCCAAAGAATAAAATAACAGCTATTGTGATCCTACCTCTAAATACAGAAATAACAACAGTTAGTAAGGATATATACAATGATGGTTGAAACAGTAATATCGTGGTAAAGTAGCGATACGATACGAAGGGTGTGGCAACTTTGTTTTACGTAAGTGAAACGCGCGAGTAATTGCAATTCTGGCAAGTGTCTGACCGCAGCTTGCTTACGGTACGTCAGAGTGTCTCCCTTTTAATTTTCAGTACCCTTCGCGTATGATCGAGTTGGATATTAATTAGAGCTAATTGTGAATCTTTTGCAGTATGACTCGGAGCGTAGAGATCGTCTTGTGTGGTTACGTTGTTTCGTATTACATTTGAAGCGACGCGAGTGTTGTGTGGCGTTAAGATGGATTCTCCAAGTTATATACCAACGACAAGTTTCATTAATTAGGGAGTTGCGTCGAGCAACATGTAGAACAGTCGCAATTCTACTAAACATAGAAAAAGCAGAAAATTAAGAAACGTCCTTGAAAGGAAAAGATGTTTAGGGTACTAAGAATCGAGAGAGTTGGAAAAGTAATTTTTTGAAAATTGAAAAGATTTCCGAGAAGCCTAAAACTATAACAAGATCGTACAAAATTAGTGAAGTTATATATTGATTAACAATTGCTTATAATACTTGTTATTCAAATTTATTTGCTATTTTACAATTCAAATTTACACCTTGCAATTGATCCGAAACTAACCAATAAACTTTCTTGACACTGATCGATTACTGCGACTCTTAAAAACTCTTTTTACCGATCGTAAGAAGTAAAATTCGCCATGTCGAATGATATCAAGGATTTTGATTTGCAATTCGTACGTAGAACTTTTAGCGAGCTCATAATAAATGGAACTTATAAATCGCATTTCAGCGTTGAAACGCGAATATTTGCGATCAGGTAGCGTGGCTGGGCAGGTTCGGCTTGGCAGAAAAACCGTCGGATAGTTTATTTTACAGGAGACAAGAGACACACGGCTCTGCTTGCATCTATACGACAGGAAATATTGCATTTGACTTTGAAGCATAACATATTGTTCCAATGATTAATGTCTTCGTTCTCTCCGCCTCGTTTTCTTTCATCTTTTTAACTTCGCCACACCCCTTTCCAAACGTTGGTTTTCTTCGTTTCCGTCAATGGAAAACCACGTTCAACCGGAATACAATCAGACACAGGGATTGATGTAACCCGAGAACAGAGACGCGAAAGCTGCTACTGGCCTTTTGGGGAGACTTTCCCTCGAATTTTGTTAAATTTATTTCGTATACAGGCTCTCCATGGTATTGCAACAGTTCTAGATACTTTTTGTAACTGTACTGTATGTGTTATATGAAACGTTTTGAAATTTCATCGTCATTGTTATGAGATTCCACTATCACGATTTTATTCGTTTGAAACGAATCGGAAAACATATACGTCGGAGATAAAAGTACATCGAGGCCTTTCTTTTGGAATGTTTGGGAAGGTCCCCGATAATTTAGCCTAGACTTTTTATTATAGCTGTACTTAAATAACAAATAGTTGTTTATGATTATGGGTGCCCGAGAATCATGACAATGGGCTTGGGCTAGAAGCGACATAACGGGTCGCTGAACGTAGCTACGGTCACGGGAGGGACATGTACCTAACACAGGTACGTAGTAATTAAATATCTCCCCTTAATGACAAAGATCGACCCGAGAGAGGTACAGAGAGGAGTATATAAGGACAGCTCCACTAGGACTGAGGTTCAGTCACATACGTTCTACTCGTACTGTGTACCATTACGTCGAGTGACATCGACATCGTGAATCAGAAAGTTCAGTATTACTTAGCCTGTGAAAGAAATCATATTCGTCATCCCGTTGACCGTGGATTCGTCATCGAAACCTAAGTCCGTTGCCATCGACATCTCGAGTATCTAATCGCCACGGTACCTTGTTACCTTTTGTAATATTCAGACTTGTATTATTAAATAAAGTTTATATTACGTAACAACGATGGCCAATTCGAGTGAATATTTATTAGACGCCTCTAATCCTAACGCTAAACCGACATATATAAAAATCACAAGATAATTTTAGTACAATTATATATCTCGCAGACATTACAAAAGTAAATTAACGATCAATGGAACAGGTGAAGGTTAAAAATAAAACCTTGCTATTGTTTATAAAACCAAGAAAACTATACTCCAACCATATACTTCAATGAACAGCAAACAAGATCGTGTCCAAGTCCTTCCGCACGAGCAGATGACAGAAACTGATAAAAGAATTCGTGTAAAAAGCGGAAAGTCAGGCGGAATACCGCATAACTCGCGGCGATCCGCAAAAAGCGGGCCGGAATTCAGATATACAGGAAACTTGATACATTTGAAACTGTTTCGTGGCCACGTTGCGGTTATCGCTAGTCTGCAACTCCTTGGATCGATCCCATGTTCCTCAAACGTGACGAGACTTCGCATAGTTTATGAAGTTTCGGCGATCGCGACACGCATGCGGCGGACCTCTGGTCTGCGCTCGATCGATCCTCCTTTTTCCTCGCAAAGTAAATCGACCAACCGCGACGTTCTCATCGCCACGGTACAACCGTATAATAAAGACGAACCTGAGAGTCATTTGTCGGCGAAGCTCGTCAACTGCGAAAAACCGTGCAGCTACGTAGCCGGATGGCTACACAGAGATTCCCGCGGGATTTCTGTACACCCGCATCGTTTGCCGCGCATTGAAATGTACCGTATTTGTTCGATCATAACAAATTTGTCCTGCACAAAAATTCCACGTATAAGTCAAATGAAAATAGTCTGTTACTCGCGATATAAAGACTCTTCTAAGAATATATCTTATTTAAAAATCGAATTATTATAAACTATCATGTTCCAAATAACGAACATGAGTTTTCTAGAAAGTCTTAAAGATACAAAGATTCCTGAGAACATGAAAGAAGCGTTCCAAAAATGTTCTCGCTTTGGAAACAATTCATATCACTTTTTTCATACCAATTGTTCCTGAATTACCCTCCAAGAGTATTGTTAAGTTATAGAGAGGATTTGGAAAAACAAATAGTTTAGAATTTATTTACAAATTATTCAGCTCTACATGTACGTTACTCTCTGAAGTACTCGACAACCTCTCGCTCGCTTGCTTATTTTCTCCTAATCGCTTCTAACGGCTTTTAATAACTTCTAACCGCTTTCAATCGCTTTTGTCTCAACTGAGACCTACACGTCCTTCAACGCTCACATACACTTTCACTCGTACAGTATAAACGTACCATCTATTTAACAAGTATACATACTTGAAACTTGCAAATTTAACACCCCAAACCTTTTCACCCACATCCAGAAAAAGCCGAATCTCCTAACAAACTCTCTTACTTCACTCTGCCGCTCGATCCGGTGCAAGAACGTACGAACGAACATCTGGAACTCGAGGTACAATCCCTACTGACCTCCTCCCTGAACACTCTATTCAGTAGCAGCAAAATATTCTCCGATCCAGAGCTCCGACGAGATCACTCTCGAAGATCATTCTCGTTGTCGTCGTCGTCGTCGTCGTCGTCGTCGAGAGGACCATTAAAATCCAAGCGGAGATTTTGTTTTCTATTACGATACCTCGTACAACGAGGAAGAAGAAAGCATCGGAAAAGTAGGAGAAGAAGAGGGGGGAAAGCAGTTCGGCGGTATCGCTTTGGTTTGTTTTACAATTCAAAGTGGGTTCGCGACTCCTTTTAAGTATTCAGGATACGGAATCGTCGTGGGAGCACGACAGTAAGCGATGGCGAGCTTTTTTCCTTGAACCCTGTCGTGTCCTGCCCGCGAAGATTATGTCACGAACCAGCCGACGTAATTGAAATCCACGTTTAAAATGCAGACAAGGATCCTTCTTCCTCCTTCTCACCCTTCGCATTGTGCGTGTTTGTGAGAAATTGCATCGACGCCTCGTGCTTTGACTTCCGTAGGATTTTCAAAATCGAAATTTCCTTAGATATTTCCTGCTGAGCAGACGGTCGAAGACGCGAGATAAAACTTGTTTCGTCGGTAATGAAAAAAGAGAAAAAAAGAAAAGAAAAGAAAAGAAAAGGGAAGATGAAACTTTAAATAGGCGGTAGAATTTTCTACAAGAAAAAATAATCTGTGACAGCTCTCCTTAATATAATCTATATAAATTGCTGGCCAATAACTTGGAGTCCCTACGGTTCCACGTATAAAATATCGTGCTGTATTCTCATAATTCATAGTAACCGTTTTGCGATGGCATTAAAACTTTCGTTCATTTAACGCGGGTTATCGAAACGTTGCTGCTGAAGTGGCATTTGTGACCTCGTCCACGGCCGTTAATACTTTGAATTTTACGGGTTGATCGCGTGGAACCATAAGAATTCATGGCGCCTTTGTAAATTAAGTGGTGAAACGCTAGCCGAAGTTCTCACGGCTCAAGCAACTTTTATCGAGCGTAATAAAAAGATCCGGGCGTTTAGTGAGATCGTTAAGCGCGCGGTAAACAACGTAAAGAGTGTCGCGACTTAATTGCATCTGCATTGTTTAGCTTGACGAAGCGTGAATAAATTTCCCGTGGAAACTATCCGAATACATAGTTGTTACCATGAGATGTTTCGAAGTGGGGAGAAGATATTGCTTTATTAGCGGATTCTTCGGTTAACTTTAAGGCAAAGTTTCGGTTTCCTGATAATTTCGTAGAATCTTGGTTATCAAGTCGTTACATCAAATTGTGTTTACCCTTCAAAGCTGAAATGTTTTATAAACTTTTAAATATCTCGTTAATCTATAAATCGCTTACATTTTAAAACTCATCGTCTTGAATAGTAATTGTTTGGTAATTATTATACAGCGAGTGTACTTGTAACTTGATTTATATAGCAGAACTAAAACGATTCGGAAGTGAAATTTGAATAAGCGAGGGCTTCGAACAAATTAAAAAATGAATACCGAAAAAAAAAAAATAATTTTGTAGAGATCTAGTCCGTTAGAAAAGAATCCAATCCCCCAAGTTTAAGATTCAAAAGATTCAAAAGATTACACACAGCTAGCATATTATAAATGTTTCAAGACGACAACACCAGTAGATATCATAAAGCTCGTCTATTTGAAATATATTCTTCTTGTGGTTATTAAAATCGGTAATTTCTCGAATATAAAATGTTTAAGACTTTCTCAGTATTTCATTTATGACGATAATATAATGGTAATAATAACTTATGTCTCTACTATTCCACCTTGAACACTATCATATTTCTACGATTTATTATCATCAATGATCGTATTTCGAGAACTTATTCAGAACGAATATGTTGGTCATAAACTTCCAAGGATTTAATTGAACGTAAAGTACGTCTCGGCAGATAGTTTATGGGGATTGGCTTAAGAATGGTTAGGATGGTATACAGCAAGAAGGAAGAATTTTTCAATATTCATCTACGATCACGTTGCTCGTTTAATTTTACGATCCTCGAATTTACCAAGATATTATTTTTAGATGTAGAAAGCATCTCTTGACATTTTTATGTCATTAAAAAGTTATTAACAAATATTTAATAAAATTGATTGTACGATGTAAAGAACGTTTAGGGACTTGTTTCGATTGAATTTTATAAAAATTTTATCACATTATATGAAAGTATAAAATATTCTATGAATACTTCGTGCAACAAGATATTTTACAACAAATTCAGAGATATTTAATATTTTTCAAAATTTTCACATTTAGAAGAGTATAAAAGTGGAAATGAAATACATTTATTACTATTATTGTTATTAGCATTATTCATAGAACGGATATAAACCCCTTATATGTGTACATAGAAAATAAAAGTCCATACATATATGTGGATGAAAAATAGGAAAATAAATAAAAGAATTAAAGCAGAAGAAAAATTCATTTAATCGTTTTTTAATATACAGTAGATCTGGTAACGATTTTTCGTATATCGTTAAAATACTCAATCGTTTTATTACTGTCATTAGCATTTCACAGTTCTGTCTTGAGTTTATTTACATGTAAGGAAATAAATTAAAAAATTTTCTAAAATTTATGCTTCATCATACACGAACAGAGGAGAGTTATTCGACTTAATATTACCGAATTGAAAATTTATTTGTAGTTCAACTACGCGTAATTTCCAGCTAATCTAATAAAGGATACAATTCAAATTGAAATTTAGATTCCTCGAATATGCAGGCTAGTGTCCATTGAACTGGCATATATGTATGTAATTGGATGTGATTAATCTGTATCAGTCGTCAATGTTTTACGTTTATATCTCCCGTTTGCTATTTAATATCGAACAATGAATTCTGCGTGGATACGATATTTACACATTTACACGTCTGTCTATCTATCTTCATATATCCACACAAAATGATTTCTCATTTCAACGTGCAAATAAATTCATCTTCCATTTATATGAACTTCGAAACTTTATGAGCGATTGAATTTAGTGATTTGATTTCATTTCGCGCGTCTATGTAGTAGGTAAATTTAAAAACACCAGTAAGTACTCATTACTGTTACAAAGCGTTGTACGACACAAAAGTCATCGAAGCTTCGTTTTTCAATCATCTAAAAAATATGCTGACACCTGTATGTGTATTCTTAAATGCGTCAGTGTGTTCTTAAACGTATTATCTGTAAAATCGGAGTCCAACAATATAAAATAATATATTCCATAGAATAAAAGTTAACATTAATTTTGCTAAAAGTACCAACATCTTCCTAATAAATATAAAAAAGGAGGGGAATTGGAATTCATCATTCTATTACTTTATCGTACAGTGAAACAATTAAGAATGAAATTCCTTGTTATTATCCTGAAGCAAACAGATCTTCAGACTTTGGCCACGGCTTTCAACACACCGAGCAAACTACATTTATTCGCACCTTAAACCACCTTTTCGACCAAACTACGAGCTTGATCTCCCAACAGTGCATCAATCTGACCACCTCGAAACGCGTCATTTCGAAAATCCGGTGCACCAAGTTCAAACTTCGTTCCCATCGTTCGAGGATTAACGAGAACAGCTGGAAAGCAACAAAAACGATTTTCGATTGGTCGTTCGAACGGGCCAGATCCCGTTTCCAAAGCGATTCGTTATCGCGCGATTAGCGCGCAGCACGCGAGCTTAATTTCAGCTAAGCTCGAGGAAAAGTTGGTCTGGCTAATGAAGACCGATTGCCGGACAGTAACTAGGGCGTAAGCTTTTATCGTGCCGCTAATTGGATTAGAGAAAATAATTCCCGCTTCCGTACCATTGCTCGCGATAGCGCGCGACTCACGCCGAGCGTATGCTAATTTTTCTTAATGGATCGACCGAATCGGACGTTTCTTCTAATTCGACCATTCTTTCCATTCTTTTTTCATGATTTCTACTGTAAATGGAACGCGTTAAACGACTTGTGCAACGAACGATCGATGGATGTATGCTTGTTATATTTAAAATACACATCGATGGACTGCATACATCGTAGATTATTTAAAAAATATTTTTCTACATCTATTTTTATTAAGAGTAAAACTCGAATAGAAAATTTTATATTTTTGAAACAAACGATTTACTGTCGAAGTATGGATCGTAATATACAGTTTCAGCCAAGAATTGGTCGTCGTTTTCTAAGATAACTTCTCGTTTGTTTTTTATCTTCTTAGAATTTGATGTACAAAACGTCGCAAAACAGGTACACGATCTTTTGCTATTTGCTTTTTGTTGCGATACGTTTGCTATTTGTTGAGATCGGATAGCTCATCGGGGATTAAAACTGAGCGGTCGTGATATTTATGAGAATTAGAATTTTGACGGAGAAACTGAACTTCATTGCCAGTTTCATAATTTAGAATTATCTTTAAGGTAGTTAGGGATACACGTATGTTTGGAGCGATGGTGATGGTATCGCGATACTTAAACGATTTCGCGACGTTTAAGAGATTTGCAGAGAGATAGCGATTTAACTTGATTTTTCTGAGCTACGATCGAGATTCTACTGAGTTAGGATTGATATTCTGCTGAAAATGCGCTCTTTCAACGTTTTTAATACCTCGCAGCCACCCTTCCGTTGCACGTTCTGCAGTTGGACGAGGACCCGAGACTCGATACGTCGATGTAGTGGAACGTACAACCCTGTGGAATATTCCAGAGGATCCGGGTTATGTCGCAGGAATCTAAAGTTAGGTTGGTCGCATGACAGTTTGGAAACTCTAAAGTTTATGAAAAAAAATACATGGCGTTGCAAATCCGTTAAATTACTCGGATACCGTCTGAGTGCTGGAAGACCTAACGCAATCCTCCCTATATCGCGTTATAGTACTTAATAATACGTAATGATCCATTTTTTGTTTACGAAAGTGGAAAATGTATAACAATCTTATTGATATCCTTCACCTGCAGTCGCCAATGAGTCGATAAGAAATTAAAAATGAAATTACCGAGTTAATAGAAACAATTGAAGCAATTTTTCCTGAAAACTCAAATATCTTCAGCCGTCATTTCACGAAGGAAATTATGTGAATTTTGACATATTTTCGATCTTGTGAAGATGATTTCTGGCAGCCAGCTCCTCGGAGACGAGTGATCGAGGAGCACGTCGAACCCTTTCAAATTGACGCTTGAATAAACGTTGAATTTTAGCTATCTACCAGGGTCCAGACACGGTTTCATACGCGACCGTGGAAACGTTCCACCGACTAAATCAGCATTTCTATCGACATTTAATTTCCCCTGTCCTGGCCAACGCGTAAATTCACCCCCATAGATGCACTGAATCTTTTCTAACGGGGAAGGTAATCGTGAAGTATCGTTGGTCAGACGTGGATATTAAGAAAAATGCTTTTGTTACGCTTATCATTGAATCAGTTAAGTCTATCAAGTATTCTAAAATTGTTGCACAAAAAGTTTAGATTCGTTTGTTTTTTAATTACGACAATACTGAAATCTCTGCTAACCGTGTCGTTAATTGGAAAATGATTGTCCGAAAAGTTTCTTTCGTTTTATGAGGAAATAACAGACGCACAACGTTTTTTGTTTCACATTATTTTGTCGAATTACGTACGATCCAAAGAAAGACACTTTCTGGACAACCTAATTCGTTTCGAAATTACTTCTCAGATCTTTATTTTATTTCTAATTGTAAGTTGGCTTTTTCAAATTTTTGGCTTCTATGTGGCTTCTATGACAAGCAATGATTGAATATTTTGAGATTCTTCTTAATATTCAGCCATTGGATTAAACAACAAAATAAAGTGCATATGAAAATATAAAATAATAGTACAATAAAAATAATCGTTTGTGGGAAGATTAAATCTTTGAAAGAAGAAAAATCTACACATGTGACACTCAAGCGTTAAATAGAAAACCTTGCACAAAAATATGTAGAACTTTGCGGTTATGTCGTTTGGTAATTTTCTAATATTTTGTTAATGGAAATATAGGAGCTTTGTTCGAAGTATCGTTAATTATGGAGCTTTTCATTTGCCGCTGTTTGCGAGTAAATTTAATCATCCCCCAGGGAAGAAGGAATGAATAAAGGGAAGAATTTTCAGGGAATAAGAGAATAACCCAGGACCGGTGGTTCTAACACTCGCGCAAACGCGAATGCATAAATTTCATGAGCGACTGACTCGAATGAATTGGTTACCCCACTGAACGAAACAGTTCACTGAACACGAATAATTATATTTATCTAACATACAGGGTGAGTCGCTGTGAATTAATATCTGGAATGTTCCATGCACCACTTAAATTGATCTTCTCTTATGTAAAGTCTGATGCGAAAGAATTTTAAACCACATGTTTCTCTTTGATTATACCATGTTTTGTTAAAAGAGATCGTGATAAGTAGAATATAAGATAAATTGGTACAAATATAAGAATTAAATGTATAATTTCGAGTT
This sequence comes from Bombus soroeensis, assembly GCA_014737365.1. Classification (NCBI taxonomy): domain Eukaryota; kingdom Metazoa; phylum Arthropoda; class Insecta; order Hymenoptera; family Apidae; genus Bombus; species Bombus soroeensis. Next base: position 2,430,442 of record JACXIL010000236.1, read on the forward strand.
TTGTAATTAAGCGTATTAAAAGATAAATACTTTTCAGATTAATTTCCTATTCGTGGCATGTTTTCTGTATTTTGAATTAATCTGTATATCTAAACTAGAATATTATGGAGGCAAAATTAACTAATTTTCTGGTAAAGTCGTGTTTTACGTGTTCTGAAATGTTTTACGTGTTTAAAATATTTACGTTCTACACGCTTAAAATGTTTTAAAATATTTCACGTGTTCTCGTTTATTCATGCATGTACATTGTGTAGTGTATAGTGCATTTTGATTAAAACTCGGAAATAATTCAGATTATTCTTTTTCAGAATTTTCTGCTTTTAAATTGCATCGCATGTATAGCTTGAATTAATCAATACGTATAATGCAGGAACTGAAATATTCAAGAGCATAATCTAAAAAGGCGTCGTTTCCTTTATCAAATCATTTATTCTCCATCAAATATGAACAAATATTCTATCATTCTTTCGATGAATCGATCGATATATGGAACCTTATGCGTTAATCTTCTCTTCGGTTGGTGAGAAATGGGGTAAATTCGTATAGTTGCCGACATTGAAAAATCCAAACTTAATTTAAATCTTTCAAATGTACATAGTACTGAACCTATATAACATACAAGATAAATTATTTCATATTTTAAAACGAAAACCGAACTACAACTATATGCATAGGAAAATGTTACGCAGATTCATAACTCTGACGAAATATTCAAAGACGATGAATCGATCAGGATGATGAGAAATCGTTGAGACGTATCCTATGTTAAATAATCAAAATAAAACAATCACAGTACTCCAAATGGATTTACCGACGATCAACGATATGATTTCTTTGCAGCAAGCAGGCGAGCGAACGCGTGTGCTTGCAACCCCGAAAAAGGAACTGGAAACGATCGTATTTAAATGACAAAGAGGCCATTCATTTTTGCCGGACGGCCTACTTTTTGGCGGTGTACGCAAACGGAAAGTACACGGGAACTTCTAGCATCGCTATTGTCTCGCGATGCAAATTTCTCCACCACCCCGCCAGCATCCCCGTCCCCGTCACGCCGGAGATTACAAGAAGAGTCGCAATACTCGTTTTGAGTTCTCTTCTCTGTCCGTAGTTCTACGTGTTTGTACGATTTCCACGTGTAGATGCATTATGTACAGTAAGTGAGGCCGCGTTGGCTGTTTTTAACGCAAAGCAACCAAAATATTTCTGTAGCGATCTTTCAGCTGAAATATCTTAACTACGGAACGTAGGACGAGGAACAGTCGATGCTTTTTAATATAATCTCGATCGTAAACATCGCGTTGTTCGTCATTCTGTTTATTATATTTATGTTTATTTTCTATTTACCGAGAGATTACTTAAACTTTGTTTCAGCATGAGACTTCGTAAGTGTAGAGTATGTCGAAAATGTGTCAATACTCGAGTGGAATTATTTGGAATAAATGCAAGAAATTCATTTACCATCGCGTAGATTTGTTTCTTCAAATAATGTTTAAAGGAATTGTTCGCAACGACCGAAACGAGATACGCTGGTAAAATAAAAGTGAAAATAATTGTTGCGTTGTTTTCAACCGCGACATCCTCTCGACATACTTTCGTCTCCGTGGATCTACGCGAGTGGAAAAAAACTTGCGAGGACATGTGTATCGTTGAAGGGGATTTCTGTTACGTGGTAATTCTTTTCTAGGAAAACGAAAACCCCTTTCGCGCGAACTCCACCTCGGCTTTTGCTTTCTGTTCCATCGTTTTAGCAGCTCGTAATTAGTGGCGCGATAAAAATGGAAACTGTAGATGAAACTAACACCAGCAATTTTCATAATGAACATCCCGTTTTTGCGGATAGATTTCACGCGTGCAATAGCGTAGGTCGTTTTTGAAACCGTACGTAAGGCGCAATTTTACGGCTGATCAGCTTCCAATTATAAGAACGTTTATACCGTGATCGTTAGGTGGTAATAGCATCCGATATAGAAGTTCCCATCTATTTGACCGAAACGATGGTTTCTATCGATCCTCGACCATGAGAGTAGAAGCTGAAAATTGCGATTCTCTTTTTACGAATAATTTGACAATTCTTTATTACAGAATTGCGTGACAAGTTCTCAACTTTTAATCGTAAAATCGTGAATGACAATAGCAGATCGTTAAAAAGATGCATTAAAAAAATGTATGAAAATAAATAATACGGATATATATTTTTTCAATTGATCCAATATCGTCTGATTTACTTTCAAATAATATATCCCGTATCTACACCTATACGTTCTCCATTTTTTCATAAATTCCTTCTCTTTAAACATCCGCTTCACTTTGCGTAATATCGCATAACCAGAAGCTTATATCCTCTTATTAAATAAACCGAAACAATAATATATTTAATAAAATCATTCCTAGCCGAAAGAAAAGAAACAGCACGATATATGAATATTATGAAAAAGAAGAAAATTCTTTAATATAACATTGTACAAGCAATGTCTGTATTTCCATTGCACGAGCAAATCCAGCCATCTTGTTCTAAAATCGCACGTTCCCAATCCTTGCCCGAGGTCGGAAAAACCCAATCGTCGACCCAGTTCTCCCTTTCCCTTTTCCCTCTCGTGGCAGTCTCGTTCCCTGCAGCGAAAGTAAGCGGGCAGCTGAACCGTGTGTCACGATGCAAATTTTTCCGTCAGTATACGGGATTACAAGAATGGTAGAGCCACTCGTTTCAAGCTAGAAATACACGTGGCCGCGTTATGCGACCAGTAACTAGGCCCTGCTTCGAGTTTGCGGTGCCTGCAAGCAACTCCGTGGCAAAATATTTGAACACATGCCATAGACGTTTACCGTGCTCTTCGACAACGCGTAATAAAGAGGTGCGCTCGTTTCTCGGTGATTTCCTTCTCCGCGTCTCAAAGTCCTTTTCCTTCGTTTTTCCATTCTTTTTACCTTTGGTGAAGTTCAAACTTGATAAGAACTTTTTGTAAGGATGCCTTGGTATCGGATTGTTGATTCATTCTAACTTTTACGTAGTAATTTCTGTGTATTTGTAGTACGACATCTTTAAACACATTAAACAGAAATTTTCCTTCGTTTAGTGGTTTGTTCGTACGTGCGTGCAAGATGTTCTCCGAGTATAACGCAGGAAGCTTTTAGATGCTTCTAAGTAATGTAGCGTAGCTAATGGAATTGATTATTTATTAATTAGCCATTTTATAATATAAAAACCTTCGAAGTACCTACGAGGGGTTAAAACGCACAAATTCTCGAAATTAATAAATTCTCCAGAAAAATGACTGAAACCGTAATCAACCGGTTAATCAGTCCACTCTGGTCTAATTGACAAAAATTCTTTTCATATAAAAAATTCACTATTTTAGTCGCCATAATTTCAATTTCCATAATATCGATACGTATAATTTCAAGGGACAGGAAACCGTATCCCTCGTTTAATGTATACACCAGTATCTCGCCGAGAAAAAGCAGCCACTCGGTTCGAATTAATCAATGTTTCTCGAAACTGCCTCCGTGGGGGCCATGGCGCGTCTCTCGCCATAGAAAAATGGCCACCACGACGATTTGTCTCCGGGCATTTCGCGCGGCGCTTTCCAAATTGCATCGCGATATTTCTCAGCGAACGAGACGAATTCGCCCGCCAGCTTCCGGTATCGATTACCGAGCCTCGTTCGCCGCGAAGGAAATTAGGTGGCCGTTGATTACGACCATTAAAAATCTCACTCAGCCGCCTGTACTGGACTTTAATTAAGTTTTAATGCGGCGTATATCCTGCGTTCCTACGTTGTGATTCACGGGATAGCGGTCTGATTATTTTACCGGATAATTTTCTCTGTGTGCATACAATACGTCTGCGATGAATAAGAAGCCAACTACGAGTTGAAAACGTTGATCCATTACGGTAGTCTTGGTAGCAACGTTATTATTTTTAAACAGTGAATACTGCAATTAGGTGTATCGGTTGCAACGGTGCATAATGAGTAAACGTAGACGTACAAGGTACAATAGTTTAAATGGCATCGACTAATTATCTAATAAATAAATAAGATAGGAACGAATGAAATTTAAATATACAAATATCCAAATGCAAGTGGACGCAGGGTATATGAAAAATATATTGTTAGGAAAAAATTGTTTAGTATAGGATACAGAACTGTGTGAGTTATAGCAGTGTGTAAAAGAAAGTAAGCTAAGATGAAATAAAATATTATATAGATATTTGATGAATTTAATGGAGTAACTTTGAAGTTCCAAAATGCAGATTGCAACGTTATTCGGTACACCTGGTTCTGCATTTATTGATAATTCATTGTCAAAGAATAGAACAGAGAATATGAAACTTCGAAATTGTATTATACAAAGTGTTATAACTGCATGCTTGGTTCATGTGGTTATTAACAACCTGTTTGAGTTGACCCTTTGGTTGCATGTTCAGACTATCGGTATTCTATTAATTAGTATTAATTGGTAGACCATCCAGTACAGTCGATATAGCGTTCGCCCTAATATTATACTACCACTTCTAATTAATAACTGCTGTTTATCTTTTACGTTTACTTCGCTCGACTCTCGGAAAATTAAATATTAAATTTTATGGATTAAATTGTATCTACGGACGATTTAGTATTAAACTTAACCAGAAAATTTTATGATCGTGCAATTGAAAGTTAATAGAATCAAGTCAGTTTTTGTTAGATTTATCTTAACATATTTAGGATTAATTATGTTAATAAAACATTTCATTCGCAATTTCTTTTCAGTTATTTTACATGATCAAATTCTATCATTTGATATCGCGGTTACGAAAAAGCATTCCAAACATTTGCTCTCTACCTTTTTCTTCGTTGTTTCTTCCCTTACGTAAATTCTGCATTTTCACAAAATTTGAAGAAATTCATGTACCTACATCATTATGATAAACTATCTTCTTCTAAATCGTGAAAATTTCTGAATATTTTCCTAGGCATATAATACTTGTCGTTAGCATTATGAAGCTACGAAAACTTTACAAACTCGATATTTATTAATATAATTTTATTCTTTGAATAAATATAAACGAACAAGTAAATGAAAAAGAAGAGAAGAAGATAAGCGATAAGACGTATTTTACTCCAATTCAAGCGACTTCGTGGTTATTCGATAATCGAGGAGATATTACTGGTTTGCATAAAAATTCGCGAAACAACGAAACGATACAATTTACAGCGGGCAATTTTTCTAAACAGGCTAGAAATGTTGCGCGGCCTTGTCACGATTCTGCTGATTAATCGTACCACGCTGACAAACCGATATATCCATTACCTCGCACCTGCAACCACCATCTACCACAGGTATCTATCAATCGTTGAAAAGCCTTTCGTAAGCGCAAAATTCGTCGATGTTCTTCGCTGTTTGGATCGCGCGTATTCGTTGAATCTATGGGCGGACGACTTATTTCCAAGTTGTTCATCTTTCTCCTCGATGTAACGAGTACGCGCTTCGCTATCAGACAAAAACCTATTTGAACGAAATACAAGGCGAAATAAAAATTGAAATGCATTTTAATTTTGGGTTTACCTTTGTTTGTTCGAATACTTTCTTGTAATCGTCTCGAATAACGGTATTTATATATCTGAAATACAAAGGTTTACATTCGAGATATATTTCATCGGCGAAGAAAAGAAAATGCAAAATGTTCCGGGAACGTCTGCTATTTACGACACTCGAAGAAGACGCGTTTCTTTCGCCGGCTTTGCATTCGCTGACGACATTCGCTTTACGATGACCTGACGTCTCCATGAGACATGGGTCTGAATTTTTCAACGTTCTTCGTGTGCCACCTACGAAGTGTTCGTTCAAAAAATCATATGTTCTTCGTGCATCTGAGAGGTTGCAATGTTGTAATAAGCCAAGTGGAATTTTCTTAAACCGTTTCGGTAATTTATAGATAATATTGTTTTAATGGAAATATTAATAGAGAAAGATACAAGAAAATTTTTAGATTTATTTTAGATGCTTCCAACTCTAATGGTTTCGCCATGGTTCTAACGCGAACGTTCTGTATCTTATTTGTAATTGTAAGTAGCTAGGTATACATTCGGGTAATCGACAATGGGAAAATCAATTTCTGCTTAATCGAGAGTTCAAACAATCGGAATTTAAGTAACCGATCCTTGAGCAATCAACGTTTTCCTATATGTAAATATATAAATATAATATATATATATAAATAATCAGATAGAAATAGAAACAAACGTTAAACCAAATTCCCATTTAACCGTATACTACTTTAATTCTGAGGTGTAGAGATAGCGCGTCGTGATACTCGGCACAGATATACTTAAAATCAGTTTTTTAGGTTAAAAAGCTCTTAAAAGTTTACACTCGCAAGTGGACAAGCTATTATTGGTAATCAACATGAAAGATAAAGCCAATTTCAAGCACCAACATCAGACACCGCGAGAATTTAAAAGAACCAACGCGAGCAAATTGGAATAAACAGCCTTGCAAACAACGCAGAAGAACCGCAACGAGAACTTCCTGGCAAAGAGAAAAAGGGACGGCAAGGAAACCAGAGACTGTGAAAGTCAAGAGGGAAATCGAAGAAACGTAAGAGAACGGTGCAGAAAACGAGCAAAACGTGCGGAAAATGAAGCAAGCAAACGAACCAAAAACAGAAAACGAAGGAAGGAAGTAGGAAGGGCAGAGAAGTAAAAAAGGAAGAATTCATAGAAGCGTGGAAAGAAAAAGGAGGGTAGGGGTGGGAGGACGAGGGTGAGGTTAGAGGTGGTAGGGAGGAAAAACGAGGAATGGAAAAGGGAAGGTAGACGACGTGTTCCAACGATTCCCTCCGCTTGACACTTTCGGTTCGCGTTGAAAGAGCTAGTTCGGTGTGGCAGAGAGCGGCGCGCTGCCACGAAGAAGCTTCGCCGATGGCAACGTACCGAGAAATTACGTTTCCGCAGCTGGCACCGCAGACATTCCTCCTCGTCGTTTCTCGCCTCGTCTTTTACCAGCGCCACAGCGAGCGCTAGCCACAGGAATTCGCCCTGACGACAAGCCCCCAGCGTTGTCCCATTTTCGAATCTTTCGCCGCATTCTCGTCTGTATACCATTCCTGCGGTAACTCCCTTGTTTTCTTAATACTCGACCCCCCATGGATTTGTATCGTGTTTTTGTTTAATCGAATGAGAACCTCGAACAAGGATCTAACACTTCACAGCGTACAATTGCAGACGCGGACAAAGGAAAGTTTAAATGGTAAAGGGAAAAAGCACTGTAACAAAATAAATATATACCACCCTATACACCATATACAGTCCATAGTATGTACCGGACAATATAGTTAACAGCTGTCGTTGACGAGATAAAAAATGCGTAATACAAAAATTAGTAACACTCGCAAATTATCAATTTGCCGAAATTACTGACTCTCTCTCTCTCTCTCTCTCTCTCTCTCTCTCTCTCTGGCAGGGAATGCACCAACATAGTACACCGAGTATATCACGTCACATATCACTCGCTCTGATCGATAACTAATTAATACAGATCATTTGATTTAAGCAGCAGCGCGAGTAAATCGTCGCTTCGGAAGATCACAGAGATGTAGGGATAACAGTTTCTGCTTTTATCCCGTGAGAGTGTTAACCGTTGATTCAACGTCACACCTCGTCCGATTCCTGTATCTATTTGCATTGCAAAACTTCCAGAATTGCGATCTCTAATTCCGACTAAGTGGTTCGTTTAATTAATCTTCTCTCGACGAACTGATCCAGTAACTAGTTTACTGTTTCCATTGAAATCGTCGTCGATCCTTGTTTCATCGTCAAAATGATACCCAAACGCGTTACATGCCCGAATTATATTCTTAGCTCTTAACCCTTTGATGACATCAAGTTCCAAGTAGATTCTGTCATTGATAACGATTACCGGTAATCTATAAAATTTTTGTCATTTAGAACGGTTATTCGTAATTTTGCATCTTGAAATTTCACATCGATTTATAACAACTCGCATCCTGGCGATCGTTATCTTCCACTTATCGATTATTTTTGCTTGAACAGAAATTGACATTTTTCGACGATTGTTTCCGGGAAATTTGTTGAATCAAGGAGAGAAGGAAATAAAATCCAAGAATAGCTGGAGAAGCTGTATTTAAGTGAAAAGAGGAGAGGATACGAAAAGAAAGTAGAGTTTGGATAGAGCTATAAGAGAGAATGAGAACGATAGGAAGTGCTAGGAAATGAAGCTTAGAGGGATTGGAAAGAGCTGAGAAACGACGAGGGAAACGAAAGAGATTTAGGTAGAGGTAGAGATCTGAAAGTGGTCGTACCATAATGACTAAAATTATAAAAGTAGTTGAAAGTTAAAGAAAATCGATAAAAATGAAAAATCAGGAAAGATCGAAAGAAAGGCCAGGGCAAAGAAAAAGGAAGTAAGATGGCAAATGATAAACGAAATTTCAAAATAATCAGGAAATACTAGGAACAATTAGAAAACGTCGAAGAAAACCAAGAACGAAAAAGAGGAAGAGAAAGCCAGGAAGATCCAAACCTAGTTAAACCAGAGCTCTGGAGAAAATCGAACATCTATAGCCAAGAATAGCCTCGAGGGATCAATGAAATCAATTCCACAAATTACAACTACAATATACCCATATACTCGGTCGGTTAGTCGAATTCAATCAAAATATATAATTAAAACAATGGAAATTAAAACGAAGCACCGGGACAAAGATCGACAAATTCTTAAATAAACTATTAATTTATTTCTCCTGTTTTTATTAATAATTGAGAAGCTTTCTGAAGCAAGGATCTAATATTAAAATATGTAGCTGCTCAGTGTATAATCGCTACCTTTTTAAATGCGCGTAATGAATTGTGTTACGTTTTTAAACGTACATTTAAGTTCAATTAATATCAAATTTGTTGCCAAAGATGTTTGCTAACGTGTACATTACGACATTTCAAATTTACGACAGGCATATAGACTTTTTTAATCGATTGCGTATATTTTTGCACATTCTGAGCGTCCTATATATTTGAACACCTTGAAAATCACCATGAATGCGTAAATATCTATCAATTATATTCGATCTTCCGTCATTTTCGTTATTCAACTACGTTATTATCATGATTGGCAAACTCGTTTGAAAAGTAAAATTTATACGATCATTTGACAAGGGTTGACCGCCTCTTCTTCGAACCTTTTAGAAGTACTGGTTGGTAGGTTGGAATATAAATGCACTTCCCCACGGAAGTATTATTCTTTGCCAGCTCCTCGGGGATATGGTTCGTTCGATTGAATTTAAGTGGGACTCTGTGCGCAACGATTTCTCGCGGTATATATCACGCGTGTCGATATCTAACCCGGTTATCGAACGCAGACGACAGCTTCCTTAAGTTATCGTGACGACGATTTTTTAAAGCGACATACGTTCCATAAAATCATCGATCCTCCACCAGAATTTTACGATAACTCTCGTAGAATGCGGATATCGCATGGATAATGCAGGAATTTTTCTTCCGCTATCTCCGGAAGAACGAAGAGCTAGAGGCATGAAAACAGTTTCAACACCGAATAAGATTATGGTTTAGAATATTATATCGTTCTAGGTATTAAAATTAAATGAAATTCTGAATAACGTTAAAAATAATTCTAGAAACAGTACAACGTAGTGCGAAATTTATAGACAGATAGGTGAAATGTCAAAATGCTTTATGTAACATACGTATATTAGGTTGTACCAAAAGTGCCTTTCGTTTTATAAGGAAGTAGTAGATGCACAACGTTTTTTGTTTTATGTTATTTTATTGAGTTATGTTTGATCCATTTTATTCTATTACTACAAAATGGATCATACATAAATTCATAAAATAATATAAAATAAAAGATATTGTGCATCTATTATTTCATTTACGAAAAGCATTCATAAAGCATTTTGACATTTCACCTATCTGTCTATAAATTTCGTACCACATTGTACTGTTTCTAGAATTATTTTTGATCCATTTGATTTTGATCCATTATGATCCATTTTACAGTAATAGAATACAATGGATCAAACATAAGTCAATAAAATAACATAAAACAAAGAACGTTGTGCATCTGCTACTTCCTTATAAAACGAAAGGAACTTTTCGGACAACCTAATATACATATGTTACATAAAGCATNTTTGACATTTCACCTATCTGTCTATAAATTTCGTACTACATTGTACTGTTTCTAGAATTATTTTTGATCCATTTGATTTTGATCCATTATGATCCATTTTACAGTAATAGAATACAATGGATCAAACATAACTCAATAAAATAACATAAAACAAAAAACGTTGTACATCTGCTACTTCCTTATAAAACGAAAGGCACTTTTGGTACAACCTAATACATACAAATTTTTTGTCTTAAGTGTGCAAATGCGTTTATCATAACCCACTGTATCTACATAAGAACGTACGTATAACATATGAGTATATTTACTTCTGTCCCTCATTGTACATAATTATTTCCTTCAGTCTTATATTTTTTTATTACAATTTTATTTTATTCTGAAGTCAAGTCACTTAAAATTTAACATGTTCGACCCGATGCAGCGTGATCCACCGGTAGGTCACAATCTATTCTTCCATCAGGCAGCGTACATCACCGGTGGGTCACACGTCAGAAGAATAAATCTCACATGATCATATGACGACTTATCATCGCGCATATAAAGATCCATTTATATACAACTGTGCCGTATCCGTTCGTGTACCGGCCGTGCGCCAGATTCGGTTCGGTTACCATAGTTTTATACGTAACAGTGAGCCAGACGTGTCCCGATCGCATTTGGTAGTCTCCGGTATTTTTTCCGTTTGCCGATCTGATCACGGAAGGCCACGACTAAAGCACGAACTTATATAAAAGTATCTAAATGTATCTCGTTTGTGTGTGACGTTACCTAATTGATATTACGCAATGAAATTTTATAAGAATATTGTGTCATTCTGAAATATTCATAAAACTCCTGTTTATATTATTAATTGCTTGTATTGGGTTGGCAACCAAGTGATCGCGGATTTTGCGGAACCACTTAATGACAAAATCCGCAATCACTTAGCGACCAACCCAAATACGAAATTTTCCCTCTTTTCACGGATTTGCCATAACGAATGCACGCTAAATCGTCTTTTCTTCCTTTGTTGCTTCACTTCTACTCCCTCCTCTTCGTTCAAAAGTTATTACAGCTCAATCTTTAATTGAAAACGATATTTTGTTGTACGAATCTATATCACGTCTGACTTTAAACTGACTGGCACGTTTATCTCGATTATATCTCCGATAGTCAGCACTAGTACATAGATATTAACGAAATAAACGCTTGGACACTGTTCGAACACGAAACTGACACGGCTGTTTATAAATAGGTCGGAAAAATGTATGAAAAATTTAACGTGTTCTAAATATGTTAATTAATCTGAACGAAATTTTACACGAATATGTACTTTTCTTTTACGTTATAATATGAAACACTCGTCGTTAGCGTTAGCCCTGTTACTATCCGGAACTTAATTATTTGTAATATATTATCGTAGCAAATTTTCAGCCTGATGATAATATTCGGTATTTCACTAGCTGTACGTGGTTGTTACGTATACGAATTACCGATTGTTTGTCACGCATTAAAATAAGTAATTCCCACCGTTGATTGTTATGACTGTCATAATTATGAATTATTAAACGTTCTCGGGAATAATTGTACGAATCGTTCTTCGTTCGACCGCGTTCGCTCATTTGGGAAACGAAGGGAACGGTCGAAAAGGATCGACGAACATTCACGTTAGCGCTCTGATAAATTCGAGGTAGAATTGATTTTCCGAGTGTTCCGCAGCTTTGTTACATTTGTGCCCGGCAGGTGTTCTAGGATCGATTATTGGATTAATGAAATAATAAGCGCCAGGAACGAACATACTCGTAATTTACGTAGTCGATGAAAATAAACACGAAATTTCTGTGACAAAGCAAACACGTTTTAATCATTGTTCGTGTAACTTCTTTTTGGCTAGTTTATTCCTCTATTGCTTTATCGCTTTATTCCTTGTGCCCGTGTAATTTTGTTCATCAGCTACGTTCATTTCCTTAATTCCTAATCGATTCTTCTAACTCTCTAAACCCATTCAAATTGTATCGATTACTTATAAATATTCCATTTACTCCACTAACAAAATCCTACATACGTCATATTCCATTTAATCAAATTTTTCATCTGCATATCTATTCCATCACTCCGTTTCAAATTCACCAATTTACAAATCTACGACACGTTCCATTAATTCCGTAACTCAGTGATTCGACGCAATCTTTTCCATTAAAAGTACGTACAATTACACCATCAGACCCAAGCTATAGCAACGAACACTCTTTGAACTTAAACGACAATTTTCCAAGTTCTACCAATTTCTGGATCGTTTGCGGCGCCTGACTTCCAAACGACGCTAATTTCGGCGAGATTGCGTGCAAGTTTGAGAACAGGGATACTTTGTTCTCCATCGGCGTCGTTCGTGACGCGGATAAAATCACTCGAGACCTTGCAGTCATCAACCGACACCTTTGTAAACATCGTTCCGCCGATGGAATCGAACCTAATACCAGTCTTCTCATCAAGACCAATAATTATCTTTGCGTTACAAGCCTATAGGATAATGGGATAGAGCGTGTTGATCGTGAGTAGCGATGAGCTGAAATTAAGAGCGGATTTAAGTTTTATCAGGCCTGGGATTATCGACCCTTCACGCTAGAAAAATAAATTTTTATTGTTGAAGTAATTATTTCAAGAAAAACTCTATATCTTTATTTTTAGCTAGAAGAATTCACCGAACGTCCAGCTGGACAAATTGTAAAGTACAAATTAAATAATAATAAAAAATCTTTACTTTTGTATACCCGTGACCTGGAGATCGCTATTACGAAGAGAATAGAATTTAGTAAAACAAAGAATTCAAAAAACAAGAAGAGGTGCACATTATTGTGCCTTTGAATATAAATCTTGTTTTGGATTGCAAGGTCTAGAAACAAAAGAGCTATAAGCAGATTTCTATTGCTGTTTCTTGTAGTCTTCAGCTAAAGCTACACACGAAGGTTAACTTTTTGGTAATGTCCTTTGCTATAAACATATAAACGTGCTCTCTATCATATTTCTAATGTATTGTAACACTGAAAGAGTAAGGATCTGGATCAGCATACGCTATACCTGTACTCATATTTATACACATACTTATTTCAATATATATTTCTATTACAAAATCATCCACTCGTTGCTCCATCAGTCAAACTCAACATTTATAAATACGAAATACAATTTACTTCGTAATAAGTTATATTTGAAATTTGTTGAGAGGCAGTTTCATTTATCTTTCTTGCAATGGACGAGTGAATTACTCGTTACAGTCGTAAGATAAAATATATTTTCCTTTGAATCTATTAATTCCAGTCTCGGTGATCCTTTACTCGTCTGATTTTCAAATTCTACACTATAGCTTCCCTAGGAAACGTCTGCAAACTTTTACCGATCTCGTCCGTTTCAATTTTCCCAACAATCTGCCAACGATACCACTTTAATATTTACCTCAAATAGAAACAAATTTCCTCTTCAATCACTCTTGTACAACATTCGACTTTAGTGTGCGGCAACGAGAAGATAAATCTCAAGCCAAACCACAAATTTCGTTGGTCAAGTCCTTTTCGTTGCGCCAGTTGAACGCACAAAGGAATGACGAATTCATTAAGCAGACTTCTCCATCGTGAACGTCTCGCGAAGCTTTAAAAGTCTTCCTGGAGCAGCTAGAACGATACTCTAGTCTCCTCGCCAGGTCGTTACTCGCAGACTGTACGTAGATCTTGCCATAGATAAGTAGAAGTAACGCCAAGCAAGTGATGTGCCACGATCAGGCTTCTTATTTTATGCAGAATGTGCTCTGAAATGTATACGCCTCTTCAGCGATGAATTCGAGATTCAAAAGTGGCAGGAGAAGTTTTTCTTCTTTTTCTTTTTATATATATATATATATATATATATATATGTATTTGAATTTATACGTGATCATTCAGTATGAATTATTGTAACGCATTGTTAACGGAAAACATGAATCGACGTTTTTAGTTTGTTAAATATCGAGAACGTGAGACGTGAATAAACGTTTCTCATTTTATAAACGTTAACGTATTTTTCAAAAATATGCGGGAACTGGGGAAGAATTTATTTCGCCGCACATTGTCAACAATGTGTTAATGCTGCTACGATCCTTCAATTTTTTATGTTTCAATCTCGCTTCCCTTTCAGTCGATGAAAGAACTTTTCATATTTTTTAAAAAACCTCTGGTATAAAATTGAAACGGACAATCACTCATATCAATAATGATTCTTTCATATTTTTTTCAAATTTAAAAAATTGTCGGACTATAGTAATGTACGATTCGGCTAAAAATAATCCAAAGCGGAGGAGCTCAAATGTGACATTGAATTCTCGATAAGAATTCAATAGATTTACAAAAAAAAAAGATGAATATCTTTAAAACGAAGTTGTGTTTGTCAGTAATTTTTTTAGACTTTTCGTTCTGACTCTCGTTGGCTAACGTGGAACACTTAAACCTTTCAGAAGTGTGTCCTTTATAGTACTTTTTGAAGCGATGCAAGATCCTTTTTATCAGAAAAGATATAATAATATTTTGTAGGTGAATTTTTTTCATTCCTATAGAATTTCAAAGGCACTTTAAAAAATTTTTTAAAACCTCGAAACGAATATGCTTCGTTTTTTTGATGGTAGTATACATTACCTGCGTATAAAAATGAAAAAAGCATGGAGAGAATGAGAAAAGCACAGAGTCGTGAATATCAAACGAAAAAACTTGACTTCTATAATATTTTTAAAATTTTGTTCTCTTAGAATATCAGTCAATAACAGCGATTAATTACAATAGCTGAATAAATCAAAGTTAAATTAAACTTTTTATCGCTGATATTATTCGGACAAATAATAATAGATTACCTTAATCAAGACTAAATCAGAAAAATAAATTTTCCAACTGCTTAAAATCTTTACAAATCTGACGAAAAGCTTATCACGTATCCGACATTGATTTATATTCAACAGATGCAAAAATTCTTTCAAAAAGTACCCAGTAAATCTTGTCGGATTATATCAACGATATGACAATCGCGAAAAAACTATTGGCTACGGTTTTTAAACAGCTCCATTAATTTTTTCGTTCCATAGAGACGGTTTGGCAAAATATATCTTTTTCATATCACATCTTATGTGTTATCGACACATATATTTCGTACAAATAGTACACTGATAAAGTAAACGTTATTTTTCGTTTGCTTCAACGATTTTTCCTTTTTTTTTCTCTTTTCTTTTTTAAACCACTCTTATACCCCCCCCTCATCTTTGGTAATCGATGGAGGCATTTATTTTACATCCCTTCAGCGTCGAATGTGAAAAACAACCTTGTGTCCTATGGCGTTATCGATCGTGATTAAGCGTACGTATTTTCAGTGATTAACAAACCCGTCATAACGGCTACGTGTTGTGTAACACGATTCATTAATTATACGATTCCGTGATAAGCTTCAATCATTAAGGTAAAATATAGTCAGAGGGTATACTCACAGAAGGAAAATTTATTGAACGTTTGTTTTCCTCGTTTTGAATCGGAATAATTATTCTTTGGTGCTTGTGTTGCGTTGCATCATATATTTTATATTAATTAGTATCTAACTAATTGTAAATAATCTTAAAAACGTATAGAGCAACTATTTGGATACGCAGGCTATTTTTGCACTGCGAATGTTCATACATTTTCATTTACGGTTTGGTTCGTTCGAAATTCGTGAAAGGTATTCATTTGTATTTAGTATTTATTTATTTATTTATTTTTGGGAGCCAACCCTTTTGCGTCGTTATAAGTTTCCGTCCGCATAGTATTTTTGTTTAGTTATAATATTTGCCTTCTCTTACTCGTCCCGTAATCATTGTTTTCTTGTTTGTTGTAGTTCAGTCACGAGCATTAAAAATGTTTATTTCTTCTTATTGTTTCTTCATCTCCCTCGTTCGAAATAATACGATCTATTCATGTAATTCATTTGGCTCCGTCAACAAAAGCTTTGTTCAGGTGTGAATCATAATATGAGCTTTAGTAGACTTCAGTACTATAGTTTACTCGCTACTCTTAATTAATTTGCTTCTATTGTTCCTCCATCTTCGCTCTGTTTCTTTGTTCAACCAAGGTATCGACTGACTTTGTAAACAATAATATAACATTCACTGCATACCCTCAATCGTTTTAATATAAAGTTAATAACAAATTCACTCACATATCCCGAATTCAACCGTCAGCCCTCTTTTATCATTCCTTTCTCCTCATTTGGATTTCTGCTAAATCGATCAGAATTACACTTTTCATACATTCAATCTTTGAATAAAGATATTCGTCCCTCTTCGTTATATCACGTTCATCCTTGTACAAATATTTTTACGATCTTTTTCATCTTATTTAGAATTATCAGAATTATTCCTACATAAAGCATAAAAACATACGAACAATAGGTAAAAAGCCAGGAAAGGAATCGACGATCGCCTGAATAATAACGAAGAAAAGAAACAAGATTGGAAAACGAAATAAAATGAAATTGCAGGTTAACGAGACACAGATATAAATAAGGGATGGCGTTAATGATATGCTTGGGTAAATTTTATTTCCGATAGAAATACAATCATTTCAAATACTTTATTATTTTTACTATAGAAATAAACTTACGATAAAATCAAATAAATCGTTCTCAAATTACCTTGTACTTTAATCAATCGTTTTACGTAAAGTATGATATAACCTGAAGTTTTTAATACAATTAAACGTTCCTACTATTATACCCAAGCTCTTTATACTTTTTTTCTACAAGTGCTCATCTTCAAATTTTCCATTAATGAACGTTCAACTAATCGATAGCTCCGTTGATCGGTATTTTGATAATCGAGGTTTTATTATATCAGAAACGCGAAATGTCGGATTTCGTTTTATCAATTTTCCAAATCTTTTCATTTTTCGATAAACACTTTTATTTGTACAGATTGTTTCATATAACGTTTTATAATTTTCTTCTTCATATACGAAAACTATGGGACGAGAATACCATAAATCATTTTCTATCTTTTATAGAGGAGCAATTTTGTAATTCAGTATGCTGTTCATTAATCGCATGTAGTAAGAATAAACATGTACTTCTCCACCCATTTCATAATTTTTACGATATCGCTTGTCGTAGCATTAAAATTTTAGAAGATAATAGAATATTAAAGATATTAAAACACAATTATACCTTTGTCTCATAAATAACCGTATTAATTATATCTTTATACCTAACAACTTCCTTCCACTTCTAAGTATCATATATTAAAATACTCCTTTTTACTCATCGACTTTCAAAATAAAATTAATAATTTAATCATAAAGTGAAACATATAATAAACAAAATATGCCTGTCGTATTTCTCTTCATTTGATCTCGATACGATTTTAATAATCGTATAATAATTGTTATTCTGATATTCGAGATTCCACTTTAAAACAAACAATTATTTTATTCGATAATTAAATAATCAAATAACTCCAAGAAAGCTCATTTATTTATGCAAATAAATTACTGTACAATTATTTCGGTATAGCACCGAACCAAACAAGATAATACATCATTTATGTAAATAATCATGTCCAAACATTTTATCGAAATAATATTCAGGTCTGGTAGATTCAAAGGAGAGGGGAATGGGATGAGACACTCGACAACGAATCAAAAGGAAAGATTACGCTTTGGCAAGTGGTGGATCCGGCCTGAATATTTGCTCGCGCGATAATCGATATCTGAAACGCGGCGAATAAACGTGGACGTAAAGAAATGTAGGTCGCGAATAATTTCTCCGATTTGCGTATCGGTGTCGAACGACAATCTCGTATTCTTTTTTGCGCCACAGGGAGAAAACTGGATGGCCGGAAATGGCGCCGACTTTCGGACGACGATGAATTTCCATTGATTTCGTTAGGAATTTAGGAACGTGTTGATCGCAGTATTTGCGATTCCGTTCCGCGGTTTTTCGAAATAAATCGTTCGAAAAAGAGAGAAAACCGGCTGATTCGAAGTTAAATGATCTGGAAGAGAACAGAATTGGGAATTTTTAAACAGACGAATATCATAAAAACAACAGAAATAAATCTATTTTTTTTTTTTTTTTTACTACATTATACGTAGAAGAATTGCGGGAGAAAAACACATGTGAAATGTTATTTTAACAATCCTGTTATCGTAGATTTCATAAATCTTCAAATTAGCGGTTCGTTTATATTTAATTTATTATACTACGTGTCGATTACGGATTACAATGGATTACGAAATTGTAATTAGTTACAATGACGATTATAATCGTGTGTTCGCGCGATACAAAAAGAAAACAAGAATCTCACTCGGTAAATCCTTTATTTCGCAATTGTATTTCAATAGAGCATAATCGAGACTGAAATACGAATCAATACGGCCGTGCAGAAGGATTGCTTGGTCTTTTTCCCTTTGTTTCGACTTTTATCTATCGTATGACTTTTTTTAAACATATCGATATAACGAATTTAACCCGAACCACGCGTCCCGTTGATTTACGACCTATTTTACATTTGATTGAATTTAATTCGCTCCGAATGCGAAGAACGTCATCGGGAAACGGGAAATAATTCAATCTGTTGTCTACCTGCGTTGACAACTTTGACTTTACTGAACGATATATTATCATATAGGAGAGAATACTGCATATTTCCGAGTTATACGTTATTTACCGAAGATTTGGTTTTCGTATAAAATAAAAGGAACGACGACACGAAAAGAAAAAAGGAGAGAAAAAGAAGATGCGACCGAAGATGAAATATCTAGGTTGTTTGCCTTGAAACTGGAAGAAAGTAGAATGGATTCTCAGTCGTGTGAAACAGAGACTGGTAATTCATTTATGACTCGTTTTATTTATTTATGAGGTTATTTTATACGAATATAGCCACGGCTTTTCGATTTATTTCATTACGTTTACGCTTGCTCATTTCGTATCTTCATCGTTTGGTAAATGGGGTGGAAAAAGTTGGATTCATCTGAAAATGGAACTATCCAATTTAATTTGGACTTTATGTGTATGTAGGTTGTTTTTATAGAAATATTTTCAACGCTTGCGATACGATGGACTTTTTAAATTAGCAACGTCAGATTCGAATATTCCAATTTTGCTAAATACTTAAATTGCGATTATGTAGATTCTTATTAATTAACGAGCTTTGTTAACTATCCTTCTTTTCGTATCACGTCAAGTCAGAAAATAAACAGGAACGTGCTTATCGCGTATTTTCTTCAGATTCAACTAATTCAAACTTTCGACTCGAACTTTCTTTACGTATTTTTATAAAATCTCGAAAACTATCGCGTATAGAATAAAATCGGAGATTGCCAATGGAACAATTCTCAAAATTGCTTCGCAATCCCGCCATGAACAACCATCAGAATCGACGTCTCTTTATCTTCGTTCACGCGCAAATTAACCTCGCTTTGCGCTAATATCAAAGAGCAAATTAATCCTCGAGGGGATAAATGGTTATTAGCTTTTGCCAATTGACAACCAAAATTTGGTAATCGTTGGTAGATCGCCAGACGAACGAGAGGATCTAACGATATCACGAAATGCAAGGAACAGCCGCTTTGATCGTGAAAAAGGTTTCTGAAACGGAGCTACGCGGCGTGCAACACGTGCCACGACCGCAAACGCATTCACGTCATTGTCTATTTCCATGGCAGCGAGATTCAACCTGGTCTCGACAGAACTGCTCCCAATTAGATCTTGATGCAGCGTAATTAACCTTTAAATGGTTCGAAGAATGGCCAGGGACGGCGAAACCTTCATTCGACCGCCGATTCCACTGAAATTCTCCCGTTCTGCGTTTTGCTTTTGTTGGGCTGACACTCGTTACGTGTTACAAAGCGGTTTTGGTGAATAGTTTTATAAACGTGTAAGGTAAATTCGCGTGTAGAGCTAACTGGAGGATTCTATATAGTGTCACGTAAAAAATAACTCTCGTGGTGATATATATAAAAACTTTATTTCTCAAGAGTCGAAGGCCCTTGAGTACCAATATTACAATGCTCCAGTATCGTCTTATAGTTCAAACTGGCTCGGCCGTCATTATTCGGAGTTTAAATACTAAGCGAGAACAGTGAAAATGATGGAGGGGATATTATTCTTGGAAGTTCTCCATCAGGGTGGCGTCAGCCGTCCGGAGGACACTTAGAGCAGAGGCATCAAATGTCCGGAGAATACCCAGAGATGGTCGCCTAAGGTGACGTCAGGGTAGAAAAATTTGGGGTTACAATAGAAGTGATAGTTCTTTCTTCAATTAGGTATATGTCTTTAAATTCGTAATAGATTTCACTGGTTTACGTAATATAGAGAGTATTTAGAGTACAAAGTATTTATGGAAGGAAACAAGTGAAACGATAATAACATTTTTTAAAGCGTTACGACCGTTCGCGGAGAAACGCGATCGCGAAGAAAACGCGTCAGCGTGAGGTGTAAATTCTCGCTACGATTTTGATAATCGACGCCGCGAGATAGTCGTTCCCCTGTTTTGTTTAAGATAACAAAGGTAGTTAAAATGATTTTAACACTGAATTAACGGGGTTAATATAAACTTCTATTTCCAACAATATTTAAAATTATAATGAACACGTCACAAATGATTTAACAAAGATACAATTAGTTTGTTATTACAATTCGAC
This sequence comes from Bombus soroeensis, assembly GCA_014737365.1. Taxonomy (NCBI): domain Eukaryota; kingdom Metazoa; phylum Arthropoda; class Insecta; order Hymenoptera; family Apidae; genus Bombus; species Bombus soroeensis. The sequence goes on from JACXIL010000236.1 coordinate 2,451,246, forward strand.
CCGACTTTATGATATTTCTCGATGTATTCGTTAGATTAAGCGACCTGGATTTTATTCGTCTGAACCTCTCGCGGTATTCCGTTTCAATCCTCAAATGATACTGATTGCCCTTCGATTCTTTCCTTTGTCTTCTCTTGGAGACGATCCGCACCACGCTAGCTATGATCACATATGCCACCTTCTTTGTACGGGTAAATAACAGCCAAATCGAAGTTTCTAGAACTCGTTGCTTGACTAACTATGCGTTTGTCGCTACGTTGTATGTATTTTGCCGCTCGTGTTAGACGATCTATCAGCGATACCGTAGTACCCAGAGAGACGGTTAGTAACACGGCCTATAGTAAGTAACGAAAGTTTCTTTCGTTTTATAAGGAAATGATAGGTGGAGAACACTTTTTTAATTTATATTATTTTATTGAATTATGCGTGATCCATTTTGTAATAATAGAAGAAAATGAATCTGTCTATTGTTTCTTCATAAAACGAAAGATACTTTTGGGACAACTTAATATTTTCTCTCTCGTGGCATTTTTTCAACTTATCGTGTACATTTCAATGGTTTCTGTTGAAATATATGTAATTTTGTGCGCTACACCGGATCAGCCGCGTAGTAGTAATACTCATATATGCGTTTGAGTATGTGTGTGAGTATGTGCTTGCGCGGGGTCTCGTAGAACAAAAGAATGTCACTGTTCCGTACGCATGGTAAAAAGTGAGACTAGAAGAGCGTTGAAAAAGCGTTGAAAAACGTGTAATGGGTATCCATGAACATCTTGTAAATCACATATTAAATAAATACAAAACTATTTTATTATCATCTCTATATGTAACGAAAATGTTGCTACATATTTATTTCGGCGATTACGATCCATAATTCTCAACAGTTTCTATTCTTTCCGAGTAACTCGCAAGCTTACCACGAGCTTCTTGTTTCTTTAAAATCAAAGTATCATTTTCAACTAGCCTGTTACCCTTTTATATTATTTTATTGAATTATGCGTGATCCATTTTGTAATAATAGAAGAAAATGAATCTGTCTCTTGTTTCTTCATAAAACGAAAGATACTTTTGGGACAACTTAATATTTTCTCTCTCGTGGCATTTTTTCAACTTATCGTGTACATTTCAATGGTTTCTGTTGAAATATATGTAATTTTGTGCGCTACACCGGATCAGCCGCGTAGTAGTAATACTCATATATGTGTTTGAGTATGTGTGTGAGTATGTGCGTGCGCGGGGTCTCGTAGAACAATAGAATGTCACTGTTGCGTACGCATGGTAAAAAGTGAGACTAGAAGAGCGTTGAAAAAGCGTTGAAAAACGTGTAATGGGTATCCATGAACATCTTGTAAATCACATATTAAATAAATACAAAACTATTTTATTATCATCTCTATATGTAACGAAAATGTTGCTACATATTTATTTCGGCGATTACGATTCATAATTCTCAACAGTTTCTATACTTTCCGAGTAACTCGCAAGCTTACCACGAGCTTCTTGTTTCTTTAAGATCAAAGTATCATTTTCAACCAGCCTGTTTCAAATTCACTCGTTCGGATTTCTATTTGATTTCGTTTTATCTCTTTTTCCTTTAATTCCGAGACACCAATAAATATTTCCCTTGCATTTCCACCAGTTTCCCCCCGAAGTTACTTTCTCCCGAAGTTAGATTTCGAAATCCATTACCGAGAAAACGAGACGTTCCAGGTACCGGCATCGCCGCGGTGCCTTAGTTTGCAATTCACGCCAGGACTGTGCGAAACAAACGTTGGAGAAAAAAAAAATATATAACAGCCCCATGACAAACAAAGGTTATTCTCGCGCGATTTTATGACCGCGGCGATGCGATCGACGTTTCCATAACGAGAAACAATGGGCACATGTGTGACAATGGCGAAAGGACTAGGGAACGGCCGCGTTATTCAAAGAAATTCGCGGCCACCGTTTCCGCATAGTAAACAACGTTTCGATTGTTCGATGAATCGACGATGAGAGGACCTACTGCAAGGATCGCGTAACAATGAAAGCTTCTAGACAGAATTTTTTATATAAATCACACCAGTCGATGTAATCGTTTGATTATGGGACAGTTGAAACTTGTTATATAAATGAAATTGACAGCGAGACTGGAATTAAATTGAGTTCTTACGATGGTCGAGCCATTAGAATTGTCCTAAAGATTTGATTTCTTCAAATTGAAAATTTTATTTTAGAAACCTGTACTATGCTACCTGTGAATTTTAGAATAATGTTAGGAACTATAATTGGAAACTTGTTAAATGGATGAAATTGGCTACAATGCCAAGATTAAGTTAAATGATAGCTATGATAATGATACTTGAGTCGTAGAATATATTCGGCTATAGATGGTATGAAAAGAACGCTTCTAAAAATTGACTGTTCACATACTTTTGCGATTTTTACTTGTACTAAATATCTTCCAATTTCTACGCATACTTTCCCAGATTTATTTCCAACTTGACCAATGTAACTGTGATACGTAGTCTTGCCTTGTCACAATGCCAGTGAAATTTCAAAGTGTTTTACACAACACATGATGTACACGGAATGTCTTACCTGAAATGACCATCTTGCTTTGTGTCATTAAGTTTTCTTCGCAGCGAGAAACGTTTGGATGGAAGTTGGGTGGTTCCAAAGACAACGTATACACGGCACTGCGTTTCGCATTTTTTCTTATCTTTCATACATTGAATTTGACGAATTAAAGTTAGGGTATCTCTGAAACTAATGATTTTTCGGTATAAACAGATCAATGCTTTTGTGTAGAGGAAGACGAACTGCATCGATTGGCGTATTAACAAATATACGACTCTATTTAAAAAATCAAAGCTGACCTTCGTAAGTCGATAACGCGTCCATCCACGAAGAAACTAATAACATCAGAATATGCATCTCTCGAAACTATTCTACATCCATCCAAACATTTCTCGTTGGGAATAATAGTAATTGTTGAGGTTGAGATTGACTGATTGAAGAAAGAGTAGATGAATTTGCAATAGAAAAGTATATGGAAATAATTAAAGTATAATATATAATATAATTAATAATAATTAATATAACATAATTAAAGTATAAGAATAATACAATATAATCGATAGTTTTACGTTCACATATTTGTAGCAAAGGACATTACCAAAAAAGTTAACATTGTAGCTTTAGCTAGAGGCTACAAGGAACATAAATAGACATCTGTTTATTAGTTCCTTTGTTCCTAGATCTTGCAACCTAAAACATAATGTGTATTCAAGGGTACAATAATATACACCTCCCCTTATTTAGAATATTTTTTCTTGAAGTAGTTACTTCAACAATAATGACAAAAATAAAGGTGGTAATATCAAGCGAGCCACCCTGTATACATAAAAGTTTTCTACGGTAAGTGTTTAAATACTTTCTCGAGCCACTGTATGTGAAAACAGATTCTGTAAAGAGAAAAAGAGAGAGAGAGAGAGAGAGACAGCAAACGAAACACAGACACACGAAATAAATTCGCTTTTACGACTGCTCGACCCTCCACACGCATCATCCTATCGATCCCTCGACTCGTCACGCTCTCCCCTGCACTTTTGCTCTCACTTTGCCGTTCCGTTTATCTCGTCGAGGATCGCTAAAACTGTGCCAAAGGCGAGCCTCTGTTTCGTTCGTTCGATCGACACACCGATTCCGACCCTCCTTTATTTCCTTCTTCGTTCTCGTGTTCTGTTTTTCCATCCCTTCGCGCGTGCCTTGTCTGAAATCCGGCGAGTTCCGATCCGAAGATCGGACGGACGTCAAACGATGACGGCGACGACAGCCGTCGAAAAGCCTTCGGAAAGAGGCGAGCCGTCGATGACAGTTTCCTTTTCTCTTTGTTGTTTTTTTCTCCTGGCGATCGACGCTCGATTCCACGCGCACGATATCGCGAACAACGCCGCCAGTACGGTGGATACGTTCTTTTCGCTTTTGACGAGCCTTTCACACGCGCCACTGATCGTCACTTTGTTTTTGCTTTTTCGCTCTGTTCGCAGTTTTTCGTTTCGGTTGTGCGTTTGACGGAACGTTCTGGGAGGTGGAAAAAAACGAAATGAGTTAATTTTTCGCGATACGGCTGCGTGAGTGTATAACGTCTTGGTTGGTTGAATGGTGCAGCAGGAAATTTAAAAAAAATGAGTGCATTTATTAGGTCGTTTTACAACTTGTTCCGTTTTCTTTTTTATCAAACAATCCATATGTTATCACAGAAAAGTATCAACGTATTCTCTCTTTTCTACACCATCTTCCCTATTTGGAAATTAAATTTGTTTATTCCTAACTTACACAATTTCTGTGATTTAGAATTTGGTCGAAATTTTTGCATTAGACCTTGCAGATAAACCGAAGTAAATACTTTCTGTTACCATTGTTGCTTTATTTTCTGTTTAAAAAGATACATAAAGTATGTCAAATGTCCTAAATGTTTTGAGCTTAAGCTTCCAGTCGTCTTTCCATCCTCTGTCAATTTTCTTGAAACTTTCATCTAGTTCAAATTAAACGTTAATTAAACAAGTGGATAAAATTAAATATTAATCAAGAACATTTGTAAGTTTTGAGTGTAAAGGTGGTAAAATTAAAAGTAATTCATTAAAAATTAACGTAAGCAACAGACCTTGCGAAATCTACCTTATAATTTTTTTACGATCTTGTTTAATTTTGAAACGTAAATGAAGAAATGAAGGAAACGAAGTTGTATTTCGATAGAAACATGGAAATATACCGAGATACGTAGTTTTAAACACTGAAATAAATATTTTACTCGTACGTTAGATACAGCGTTACGCTAATGGAAATGAGAAGTAGCTGCGTGACTGTTATGAGCAATTCACTCATGTTTCTCATTTAGCACACTACTAACTTTGTGCTGAAAAATTCTCTCTGAAATAGGTAATTGGAAAAATTTGAAGTACACTTAGCCTTTAAAGATCGTAGCAATTACTAGAATGTCGCGCAATTTGAAGATGAAGTCATCTAAAAGCAAAACGGAGCTTTGATAGCAGTACAACCTGCTTTCGTTGTGTTTGCTCCACGTTTCACATTAAGAAGCGTTCAGACGATCGATAATTATTCTCGATATTTCAGGTTCTCAACGTTATCGTACGTAAGAGACCTTCTAGCCGATTAATGTATTGTCGATGCGATGTTGCAAACCTTACGAATGCGTTTGAATATTACGAAGGAAAAAGCCAGTAAAAGATATGAAAATCAGTTTGATGAAAATTCTATTAATTCTTCGATTGTTCGTCGATCTTCTAAAACTGGACAAGGATTCGTCTCCTATCTCAACCATCCACTCGATTACACCGATTAACCAAATTTACATAACGTTACAGTTATCAGTTTGCGAATGTTTTCAAAAAATAGTGTTCGAAACAACGGTAAATAAAATTATCTCGTGATCCTGAGCGGCAAAAAGGATCGTGACGCGGAGAAACGAGGACCATTCCACTTGCACGCGGGTCGTTATGGATTTAGATATGCCCACGCGGTAGGAAATATTTATGAACGCACGACTAAACCTCTGCGACTACTATTATTTACGAATGTATCACCTTCCCTCGCTATTTCCTCTCTATTTCCCCTCTATTTCCCCTTTATTTTCTCTCTCGGTCCAGCAACGTCTGGTATCTCTGAATTGTTTTGGGTACACGAACCAGTTCGTAGACGGGTTGTTTTATTGCGCGACGTCGCGCCCTCGCAGACGATGTTTTTGTCGGGAGCACGCCAAAGTGGACCAAGTTTACGATACGAGGCTGGTTCTCTGTTTTTGAGAACCTACCATTACGATTTCCTCCCTATCTCTCTTTCTCTCTCTCTCTCTCTCTCTCTCTCTCTCTCTCTCTCTCTCTCTCGCTATAGGGTTTGGTACAATTCGACGAATCGACGTAATTGAGATTGGAAGGAAAAGTCATATTCTTTGTCGACTCTGGAGAAATCGTTGTCGACTAATCAGGTATACGAAAGTGTTCGAATATTATATATTGATATAGTACACCGTATATTATGCGAAATCTTCTAAAATTTCACTAATACTGTAACAGCACACCATCGTTGCGATTATATTAATCATATTTGAAACTAATCCGAAAATGTATAGAGAAACTGCAAGACTATTATTGCAAATATACGTTTAGTAAAACATTATTATAGGCGACGAACAGTGCTGTTAAACGTACAATGATAATTATTATTATTACACGTATAATTTATGATAAAGGTAGTCTAAGGGTCGATGAGAATAATAGTAGATTGTCTGTTACGTAATATCTAATTGAAATTGTCTAGCGAAAATTTGCTGGATTGTAAAAGGATAAGCGATGAAGAAGCCTCGATAGTTTTCGGTAGAAACTGCTACGTTGCACTGATTAGGGAGTCTAGTAGGAGCTTATGTGATTTCGCAGTGTTGGCTAAGTGACTGTAGTTTAATTGCTTCCGGTGTGTTTGTTACTCGAGCACAAGCTTAAGATTAGAGGCTGAGAACTTGATATTTCGTGAACTTCAGTTTATTGAAGGCTTGGTATTAACTTGTGAAGTCCTCCGTTAAGTTCTATTAGAATATATTAACCTTCCGATACTTGCTCACGATCGTGTTCCGATAAAACGTACCTATTTTACAAACGATTAATACCTCGTAACGAATGTTGCATCAAATGTTATTGGTAAATATCGAGTTTCTCGATTATATTTTCGCATTAGCATGTAAATATAAAAAGCTATTGATATTCAACTGGATGGCAGTTTACCTCGAGCAGTCACACGCCATCAGGCGCGACAAACGCGAAGCATAAATTCGCGCCGCACATTCCCGATAAATTTATTTTGCAACAAATTTCAAACAACGGCCAGGATGTAAACCGACGTTTATTGGCAAACTTTAGATTGATATTTCGCTGCCAGACGTTATAGGTTCAACGTGTGTTTCATGCATAATCAATGTTGCCAAGGCCCTTCCAAAATTTCACGTCTGACTATACGCGGCTCGTTACTACTGCACCGCTGCCAGCGTTTCGTTGACAATCGTATTTTCGTGTTCCAGTAAACAAATAAATCACAGATATGTCCAACATCGCGTGCTCTATGCGTTTTCATGAAATTTTGTCGCACGTTATAAAGAAATATAAAAGTTTATGTTTAAGTAGTACAAGAGTAATATAACCGAGACGCGTAAAAATGAATGCATTTTCCAAGAATTGACGAGTCTCAGACGTTTGTAGTTACCGTGTATCTCGTGCCTTTTCATTAAATGTTACTGCAAATTATAGAGAAATATTGAAAAAGTTGATGTTTAAGTAGTAGAAACGTCTGTAAGTCAGACATAGAGAAATTTGTAATCGTAATGCAACTTATAAAAATATTTAAAAGGATGACACGCAAGTAGTACGGCAGTGACATAAATCAAACATACGAGAATTCTGGAATAATATTAACAATCTCTATTGATCGAAATGCTCGTTTTAAAAATTAGATAAGAACAGGTATAATTACGGATATATAGAATTTATATTCGTTTAAGATATTTATCTATGTAACTTTTTTCTCTTCAAATGTTCGTCCATGTCAGCCATCGGTTTATCGCTATATCTGACGCAAAACATCGAAATATTATACATAATCTATATTCGACAATTCGTAATTCTATAATTTGTAATTTAGAAATAAAATGAAATTTTGGCACAAAAATATCGTCCGCCTTCGTTATATTTAATCTTCGAATAAAGCCACAAGTGTGATTCGATATCATAAATCGAAGGGTTTATCATACCCACAATTTTCCCAAATTAAAGATTTTATCATTTACGCTAGTTAATCTGTGAGCTCTCAATTCTTCTTCTACGCTACTACTACTACTACTAGATTCTTATTCCAATCTTTAGCAGAGTAGCAATCTGATCAACAACAATGTTGACTGACTGTTTTATATTTGAACTATCGCGCGTCGTTATTTTCAGAGTAGAATGAAGAAAATTATCTAATCTAAGGCAATTCACCTATCATAACTTACTCAAACGTTTGCTTTACCATCTATCTTCACGCTTTCGCCATTCCATTCCGTCGAAACGAAGCTTCTTCGACTCTAAATCCATGAAAAATGTCTCTTTAACTCGTCTACGATTAATGCGTCGCAACTAACATATAAAATCATATCCTACACCATGAAATCCACCTAAGCTCAAGAACTGGTAAAAACAACGCAGAGAGACGTGCGTCGAATCTCGAGCCAAAAAGGACACACGAAAATCGCATAGTGGGAAGGGTTAAAACAGGCTTGAGTCTGATGTTTGAAAATTTATCGTTCAACATTGTGCCACGAGGCGGAGACAGAGCTGTGAGGTAGTAGAACGAAAACAGGGGAGAGAATGTTGGAACGGAACGAAGACGGCAGACTGCGGGGAAACTGCGTGTGCGAGAGAGGAGAAATTAAACGGACGTCGTCGGGAATTGCCGGGTAATTGAAAGCTCGACTGCGAGAGAAGAACGGCGCACCACGAGCCTTTGTCACCTCGACACGTGAGAGCTCGCCGACCAGCTATGAAACGGAAGGACCATGCGCCAAGGGACGAGTTCGAACATTAATTCAGGTATTTCGCCTGACGAGAGAGGAATATTCGATCGATCGTTCGCCAACACCGCCGCAACTGTCCACCCTTCCATTCTTCTTGTTTGATTTTTTTACTTTTTACTTCATCTTGTTCACGGTCAGAGATCCTCTTTTTCTTCGACGCGTTTGATTCGCTTCAACTTTTCTGCGGTTTCGCTTTGGCGCTGGTTTTGCTACTCTTTCTCGGATGTCGCTTTATGTACGGCGTTATTTCAGAAATGTTGTGTTCCTCTCTGTTGAGAATGTTCGAGGTTTTAATTTTGTTTGATTCTTCAGAAGCTAGCAACGAACATTGCGCGAATATTGTGAATGAATTCTAGCAGACAACAAGTTTTACGTAAATACAGAAAAATCGGTATCTCTGAATTTGAAAATATGAAAAAACTGTTCGTTTCTTTCTAGATCGTTCCTCTTTTTGTACCATATTTTCTCCACCCTTGCCAATCGACAAAATAATACAGATCGATATCCCTTGTTCCACAATGAAATTCTAATCGTCAGTACCACGTATCGCACGAGATTAGCTCTTTGTTGATGTTCCGCGTCCCAGTCGAGCAATTTGCAGAGTGTTGCAGAACGCTGAGCAGCAACTTTGGTCATCGATTGGTTACTGATTCTCCAAACCGTGTCGACCTCGCCCGATGTATAACCGGGAATTTCGATCTAATTGTATGAACACCGTGAATGACGTGGATGGTAATGGACAATCGAAGGGATGTCGCGAACTGGAACAACGGGTGGAGAAGACAGGGGAAGGAAATTGTGTCTGATCAAGGGAGTGGGTGGTGCCTGTAACTTTCACTCGTTAAATGTAAGGAGAGAGGAAATTACGTTCGGTCGATGTAATTGAAGGATCGGCTCCGCTCGAACGAGATAATCGATAGTTCCAGAGCTTGCCTTATTCTCTACCAAGTATCGGAGATGTTTTACTAATCATCTTCCCTTTTCCCACTTTTGTTTTATTACGGAAAAGTAAATCGTTTTTAAGGCTCTTTTATTTTGATAGAGGCGACGGTGATTGGTAATTTAACAAACATGAGATAATTGAAGAATTTTTTAAATAGTTACCTATAGATACGTATGTTAAGAAAGATAATTTTTCACTTGGTTCTAGTTTTTATTACAGAAAGTATTATGGAATATGTTATAGAACGTTTAACGTGTTCTTCGATCGATGTTCACTGTCCGATTTCATTTATTTATACGTTTATAGAAAATTTATTACGTTTTTCGATTGACACGATGGACAATCTGATTATCCTTTTAAGTTAAAAATGATTACCTTTTTTCAAATTATGAATATGGCTTAAAGAAGAGTAAAATGAAGCAATAAAGGGAAATAATGGTATGAAATTGAAAATGTAAAATGCATGTAAAATATAAATCCATTCATAAGGGAAAATAAATATGTCAAACAACGCAAATGTTACACAAATGTAATAAATGTAACGACATTACGACAAATTCGCCAATTTATTATCACAGAACATCTGTACGTCCCAGAATCCCTCGGATTCATTTCGACTTTTATAATTAATCCAAAGGCTGATTCGAGTTAACGGTTTCCCATGCAAAAATTGCAAAGTTATCAAAAGAGGTTAACAAGTGGGAAAAAATTCTTCTAAACCGATTAGCTCGTAAAACTTCTCAAAGGAAATATTTAAAATATAGAAATCCTATCTCCCTCAAGTTTGAAGTTTCTTCTTCAAGTACGAGCGAGCTTGCAACAAATATATAACTAAAACTAACTGTAGAGAACCTATCCAACTTAAACAGCTCCATTGAAATAATCGAAAAAGTTAAATTTACACTGGCGTTTATAATTTCCCGTGTATCTTTTTAATCTCCTTGCTTCCAACACAAGTATTTCCAGCATAAAAATATATTACGGAAAAGTTAGAAAGATGTAAAATTAAAGAATTGTTTAATTAAAAAAATTCTTCATTTTTTCTTTCTTCTTTAATAGTCACAGTTAGATCGTTACAATTGGATCGATCGATCTATTCGAGGCATTGATTTCATTTTCATACAATGTACGCGTAAATTTGGAAAGAATAAACGATGTTTTTTCGATTTAAATTATGAATAAACTTTGCCTGTGTACATATCGAAAAAGAATGGCGATTTTATTGATAAAATACGTTGTTCGCAGCACGTTTCACTACAATTCAATTTTTTTTTCAAACTGACAACTACGCTGTAATACAATTCTAACGTATATTCTTCTATTAATCGTTATTTTATTTTTATCGCGTAACTGCTGACAAAAAGGAAGAAAGAAAGACAATGGTAAAACCTGGATTCGTGCGATTTGAAAGAAGCTTGTCGTCATTCGTTCGACGTCACGGCTGCGGCTGAAAAATCGACAGATATATCGGGTGTCCCGATGTCACGGCCAACTTCTTCTATTTCCTAAACAAGTTGACTGAGATCGGGTTTCCTCCCACGCTTTGTTTTGTTAACCCTCCATCGAGCACGACTTATCTGACGAGCACATAAAGAACGTACCTGCCAGCGTTTCTTTTATTGAGCCAAGAAGCTGAATTGTGGTGGCTGGAATTCACCTCGGCTACCAGCTTCCACGAGCTTTTGTCCTGGCCCTCGTTTAGATAACGTCCCACCTATTAATTTCTTTAAATTAGAAAACCGGCAGCGATATATGCTCTCGTGTCTTCGTAAAGTTTTGTTTTCGTATTAACTGCCATGGAATTTCCCATTTTATAATTGAATTTTTCTACTCGAGGAAAAGTCGTTCGACGCAGCATCACGCGACGATAGAAAATCGTTAAGAAAATATTGCAGGAAGATCGGAAAGGTTCTCTGGTGTCTGGCAAAGATTAAAAATATTCCTTTTCGAAGCTTAAAGCGGCGACGTTGTATTAGATTATTTAGAGCGTGTTTCATCGCGTGTAAAAATAAATTATCGATATTTTCAGTTCATAGGTAGTTTCAGAATGGGCCGAGTCAATGGCTTAAAAGGTAATCTGTTTAGATAGAAATCTAAAAATACAGCAAGTAAATGTTCCAATAAATGGTTTATAGAAATAGCTTGAGAATAGCTTCGAGAAGTAATAGAAAAATAATATAAGAAAATATCATCATGTAAATATTGTAGTTAATAAATAGTATTAAACATACCAATGAATATATTGAAAAAATCTCTTCGTACAAATAATCTAAGAACTGTCCAAATACGTTTATTTTAAACCGCAGCTTAGAAACGCTTTCTTCTTCTGCGGCTTAAAAACACGCTTCTCTTCGAAACTTCAAAAAAGAATCATTCTATAACTCTGTCAAAACTCTATTTAACTCGATTCTCAGTCATAAGACTGCCACAATTTCCACAAGACCTTCGAAATACTTTAGAATATCAACTAGATATGTGCGGTGATTTCACACAGAATCCATCGTCGATCAGCGTAAACCAAAGATAGCCGATTCGATCCAACTTGAACTAACTAAGCCTGTTTTCAACTAACGAAAAAACATGTCGATAAATCCACGGTTTAATCCGAAAAGAACGCGTAATCCCTGGGAAATGGTGGCTGCTTTGTCGCTAGGCGAAGAAATAATCGGTTGCATTGCGAAGAAGAGAATAAAGCGGCCAGCAGCGACGAATAAATCTGCGATGGAATGAACGTCGTGCGGCTCGTAGACGGCTGGGTATCGATCAGGGTCAGCTTAGAATTTCCATCGTCGAGGAACCTTGTCGATCGATATAGGCAGGACCCTTCTTCCTTCGCTCCTTTTTGTCTTCTACGGGGAAAAAAGCACCAGAGAATCCGGTGTGAACGAGCTTAAAGACGACCTGCGAGTTTGTCTTTTCTCTTACGAGAATCGATCGTTTGGGTAACAGCAGGATTTTAGTGATGTTTTTTTTTCGAGAACATTGAATATTTATACGTAGAGTGAATGAGAAATTTTTGTAAACGAATGATTAATTTTGTGTTTCATTTAGATCGAACTTTATAAAAGGATTTTTATCGAAGAATCGTTTTTTTAATTTTTCTGGAAAATAAGAGATACTCGAATCGTTGTAGACGGATTCGTAAGGCTACATGATTTTATCTTAAACGACGTCTATTCCATATTATACACTCATTCGAAATACCATATTAACAACACGTACCACGTTTCACATTACGTCCAATCCCTTCGTTTTACCATAATTATCTAGAATAAATACAAAAAGTATTATCCCTTTATATTCTCACGTTTCTCAATTATACGTCCTTTGTACCACTTTTACATCTCATCATTTACATTATAAAAATTTCATTTCATTCACTTGCCAGTTCCTCCTATTCGAATCCGTTGTTAATTTTCACGCACCAACTATTCTCATGGAATTATCATTCACAATGGCAATATTATTATATAAAATAGCGGCAGGAATTCCATAAAAGATGTCCAACAAAAAATGATTTAAATTCCCAGTTACACGTCGTCGTTAATTTGCATTCTAATTCGCGGGACTCGTTTCATCTCTTTAGACTCGTGTTTCGTTCACGGATAAAATAGAAACTGAGACGTCGCCTCCTCTTCCTCTTTTCCATTCTCTCTGCTATACTTATACACACTGCGAGTTAAACGGTTACTCGGTTATTACTTTACTTAACCCTCCGTTACCATCGGACCACGGGGAAAAGCCACGTCGGTTTCAAAAGCAAACGAATTATTCTCTTTTCCTCCTACCTTTCTCCTCGTTGTTTTATTCGAGCCGGCATTCGGCTGGCGCACAAAATTCTCTACATATGTACGAATTCGACGTTAATTATCGCGCGTAACGGTCCATGCTTCTGTCTTGTCTCGTTATTCTTCGTCTGGGATTATATGGACAGTTGGGAGGAACATCGTTATTTCGAGACGAATATTCGAACGTATATAGAATAATAGAACAAGCTTTTTTTATTTCTCAAAAATTTTAGGAAAATTATAATTGGGATCGAATTTCCTATAGATATGTTACGTCATTCTTAAATTATTATTTTTATTATTATTATTTTACTTAGTCCGTGCCTCTCGGCTTTGGACGAGTTTTCGGTTTTACATTTCGTTTACCTCTCACGCTTTTTACATTCTCTCAGTCGATTCTTAAATATCAACAACAAATCCGGAACAAAGATCGTATACGAAAGAGAAAATTCTTCGTTTTAAAACGATACGTAAAATGATTTACAAGAAGATACAAATATTTCCTGTTGGAAAAGTTTAAATTCCTCCACTCTGTTAATAATACCTATAATGTAAAAACGTCGTTATGTATTAGGTTGTCGGGAAAGTTTCTTTCGTTTTACGAAGAAATAATAGATGCACAAGGTTTTTTGTTTTATATTATTTTCTCGAATTACGTACGATCGATTTTGTTCTGTTGAGATAAACACCGCGACGTTTCACAGACTTGCTTTCACGTTTCTATGAAGCTGGACTGTTGTAAAAAACACGTTTGCGAAAAAAAGACACTTTTTGATAATAAAATTTCGATAATTATTTATTTAAACTGTCGACGATCAATGAGAAGTGAGCGAAACCGATTACAAATAATTCGAACTACGGTTGACTTAGATGTAACTAAAGTTAAAGTTAAACCGACTACCTCAGATTGTCTTTATGTACACTTTGCACAGGTCGACCAGTGTGTTGATCAGTTCGTTTATTTCTGTTTAGTTAGGTGCTCTTTAAGTGAATTTTGAGAGTACGAGATTCTCGACCTGCCTTCTACGAGATAGTAGAGTTTCAACAAAAATGAATAAAATATTCAATCGATAGAAATTCGTTTAAGTTTACAAAGAAATTTTTAATTAAAATTAATACTTTACATTCCGAACAACGTGACAGAAGAAAGTATTGTAAAGGAGTATTACAGAATCAGAATTATCAAATCTCTTTCAGGACTAAAACGAATAAAATTACAATTTTAGCGAATACCAAGAAAACAGGAAGAGACATATCAAATTTTCTATCATTTAGTAGTAATGAGAAAAAAAATGCTGTATTGGAAAATAAGGAATGTGCCAATACCTGTCGTAGCAGCTGTATGCAACGCGTATCTTGCAGAAACAATTTCATCTTTTAACCTCCAAAAATTCTATCCGCCTAAAACACTGACAAGTATGAAGAAAACAAGAAAACTCCGGAAAGTCAACTTTCCATGTCAACTATATACGGTAAAGATACTTATCCCGCGAACTGGGTCAATTAGAGGGTGGCCCGCGAAAAACAGCCGAGGGCGACGCCCGCTTTTAGGGCGGTTCGTTTAAAGAGAAAGAGAAAAATGATTCTGGACCAAGAAAACAACAGAGGGAAGCTTCGTGAAGAAAGCATGTTCAGAGTGACATTATTTACAAGATCCTAGAATAAGACGAAAAATATGGTACAAGAGACATTTACGTAATTGTTTGAAGATAATGCACAGGATCAGGATTGCATGTACATAAAACAAGTGTTTACAACGTAATAAATATATTGTACGAGAAGTTGAATCATTGAGAAAAAGTGTGGATTGTAGAAGAAATTAATGTGTTTTCTATTGTCGTTGCGTAGATATTCGAATATTTTGATAGATTTGCAGTGACAATTCGAGAAATTTATTTTAATCGAGAAACTCAAAAGAAGGTAATTACGAGTAAGAATATTACGAGGAAAGTAAACACTTTTATTTCTGAAAATCATGCAATCGTTTTAATAGAAGGATTTCAATTTATGCGCTTTGTCCAATTTGTCAAAAAATATTGCCTAGCTTTAAAATTAAATAAAATTTTCTTGCAAGCGTATCTTTTTCCGTCGCGGAGAAAACATCTCGTTGGTCGGTTTACAGGAGCCAGTCGAAGCGGCTGAGAAACGATGCTCGACAGCAGTTTCAGCCGCTGGTAAACGCAAAAACGATAAGAAACAGGAGTAGTTCTTGCGATCAAAGCCGCCCTTTGCGCCTTTTTGGGTTTGAAGGGTCAACTTTTGACCCGGAATTCAAAGAGACACTCGGTTCGCTGGATAGATGGATTCTGTCTGTTCTTGTTTCTTGTTTACCATCCGTGGCTTTTGATATCGCGGATTGGAGATCCTGCAAAACCTTTAGCCATCTCACTAAAGAAGAACGTTAAATTTTACTTTGTCGATTTATAGATATCGGTGGCTGTAAGTTGTTCCATCGCGAGGACGTTTAATTAAGTTGCGATGGGTTTCTCTGCCTTTCATAGCTACTTTCAACGATCCCTGCCTTTTATGGTTGCTTTTAAAGGAATAATGAGTTTAAATGTGAAAGTAAGGTGAAGAAATACAGTAGCTTAGAGATGCTGCTTAAGGATGTTTTTAATTTCAGAGTAGTTAAAGAACACGTATTTGAATTTCTTGTAAGAATACATTTTGTACATTAACATGTCTGGAGTTCGTACACTTTCCGTAGCTTTATAATGATATTAAAGTGTTACATTTTCTGAAACTCATGAATAAAATTTCATTTTTATTACATTAATAAACAAGAATAAAAGTCATTGACAGGACACGCATAAAATCGGACGTTTCGTATAATATTCTCCATAGTATAATAAATAAATTATATAAATCGTATAAAGCAAAATATGAACTGCCAATTACATCTTAAAAATCGATGAGTCAAATAAAATTTTCGATATTCGACTCGTCAAAAAGCTTCGAAATATTCCATCGATCCTTTCTATCAAAAATTCTTTTTGTTTCTCTAACACCCGTCCTGTATCAAACGCGTTCCATAGCCATTCATCAATATTCCTTGTGTCCGTTCATATTTTGCTTTGAAGTTTCCATATTCTCCCTCCAGTGAAAAATATCTGGCTACTTTGGGATTGAATCACATCCAAGAATCCGACGATTTCACGATCCGAATCCAACGAAGAACCATTCGACTTTTCCCGTCCGTTTGATCGATATGGCTTTTGTAACCGAAGACTCACTGATCCGTAAGCTCCTTATTACTTCCATATAGAGCGTTTCACGGACGTAAGTAGCTCGACATTAGAAGCAGACCCTTTGAACCGTGCAATTAGGAGAAGGCAGACATTCATGTACTTCCTGGATTCATCTTTAACTTATCTCATATATTTTGCCGTCAAGTGGTCGACCCGTATACTCGTTTCGCGAATTTTTTGCGAATTTAATATCCTCCAACTTCTCTCGAACATAATAGTACAAATGATGAATTTTTCAAATTGAATAATGAAGTTCCTTTCTATCCAATTACGTGTCCGATTTGAATATACGATATTCTTAATCTCTCTCTCTCTCTCTATTCGTGATTTCATGATATATTAAAACCCTCTGACAACTATCTCTAGGATTTTTCTCAGAAAGGAAGGAAAAATTTCTCCGTAGGAACTCTAGTCCGTTCAACTATGCTCGAGCGCTCTTTACTATTAATACACTAATTATGCCGTCAATTTATGCATCCATGAACGAAATTCTCGAAAGATCATCCTTATTAAGCGTCCGTTCACGAAACGACCTCCGCTGAGAAATACGTTATACCGCGGCAAAGAGAAACGACGAAACTGGAGGCAGAAAAAGAAAGAAAAAGGAAAAGGCACGGTCCAGGAGAGCGTTATTCTCAGGCGTGCAACTGATATGAATAATTAATGCGGTGTGTTCGTTCGGGGATGCGCGTCCTCCAGGGCGAGAAGAAGCGTTACCCGTACCGTGAAGAAAAAGAAAAGCGTAACGTGCGGGCTAATTGTCCTATTTAAATTTCATACGACGCGACCGCGTCGTGTATTTGCAATTGAAATTATTTTATTGCATAGGGAACGATACATGGGAACCAAGCGGCGCTGACCCCGTTGTCACTGACCGCCGAGAAAATTAATTCGAATTCTCTTATCGTAGAGGATTCCTTCTGAATCTTGGCATGGTAGATGGTTCACTTGGGAAATAAATAAAAATGCAAGAAATAATGCTCTAAGTCGTGTAGGAAGGGAATGATGGAGGTTGAAACATACGAGGCGAAGGAAATGGCGGAGCGAAGTAGTTGGAGAATAAAATAAAAAAAATATCGATTATTTACGAGACTGTATTAACATTTATTTATATATATATTTTTCTATATAACATTTTTAGATTTTTCTGTTAAGTTATTAATGAAAATGTTAATTAATTTGAAAAATGAATGTTAAGTGAAATTAGAAGGTAAATTTTTTTTCTATAATCGCATTCCGTAAAGGACTTTCTATTCGATTATTCACCGAGTACAATAAGACACTCTGTAAGTGAAGGAATCGATTACCAGTCTGAAGCTAACTTAACAGGAATTTCAAAGGGAAATCCTTTGGTGGCGAATGCTAGGGCCGCCACCACATCAAGGAGAAGCGTCAATGGACTGAAAGGTATAGTTCACCAATACCCACGTAAATGAGTACTTTAATTGATGAAGTAGATCAAATAAATCTTTCGTTTGAAAGAACATCGCCCTTTCGATGCTTCCTTGTAACACATAACTTAAACTTTATTATACATGATTTTATTTCGACGGAAGATTTGGATCGGAAAATGAAATACAGTTTTCAATTACAATTAAAAAATAAAAGAACGCTCTTGTTTCGTCTAACGATCTGAAATTTCGTAAAAAGTTCGCTGCGAAGTGATTTTGCAATTCAATCTCAGAATTTTATCGCTTGTAAATCTCGTCATCGAACTATTTTCGACACCTGCATAACACAATCAACCTGCAAGCAGCCACTTTAATCACAACGACCACTTTCACTATAATTCCTCTAATCCCTACAAACCTTCCCATCACGTTTCCCTCCCATCCAAATTCAATGTCTACCCTGTTTCTAACATACGATTCTCAGAGTGCAAGAGCTCCTTCAACACGCCCCTCGAAATCTTCTAAGCACTTCCTCTCGCGACATCCGCAAGTTCGCGATACGCAACCCAGTTCTCGCCTGGAATAAACTTAGCCATCCGTCAAAATCAGGCGGAGCAAACGAAATTAAGCTAATTTCGAGTAGTTTCGAGAAATAGAAAAACGAAGAAAATAGGGAAGAGGAAAAGGAAATAGGAAAGGGATACATTTCGACTCTGAACGCGAGTCGAGGCAGCCAGTAGCTAACGAACGACTGTAAAAAAACGAGACGTGGCGCGAGTTCGAAGCTTCCTGGCACGAAAACCAGCTTCTCTATCGTCGGCCGACGCTTCACAAGCTACCACTGACTCGACGTTAATTGACATTTCGCCCAGCAGATAAGCCATTCCCGCCACTCTTTGTTGTCCTAATCACGAGACCGACCACGTCGTTGGTCACGGCCCTCTTTTATTCGCGACTTCGTTTATTATGCTAATTGCCCTCACCGAGTGGCTTCTCTGTCGGAAAAAATCAGCTGCCTGGTTTCAAACTCATTTTTTCCATTCTCGGTGTCTCTTCGCGCTGTCACCGCGGTTGTCTTATCAGGTTTTGGTGTATTTTCATTTCTGTGACGTACGTTAAAGATTCTGTCGAATGCAGATGATGCAACAGCGGGATCGAAGTATTTTGAAACTCGCTTCTTTTACTATTATTTATTATAATTATTCGTATAAATTATTCGTAAATTACAAATTCCTTTCCAAGTGTTCGAGTTGTTTCTTTTCCTATAGATACATATCCGAATCGTTTCAATGACTTCGCATGAGTTTTACAAGAAAAAAGTCAATTCACGTTCGTCGAGAGCATCGAAGATAGTTGGACGACTATCGCAGGACAAACATCCTAACAACGCCAGCAGAAATCGAGTGAAACGCAACTTTCTCGTTTCGCGGAAGTTATTCCTGCGACCGTGGATCGCGAGAACATTGTAATTCGAGCGTTCCCCTTGGTGAAAAACCATGCAGAAGCGATGGCAGATGAACTCAATTTGCGGTATCAGCAGCAACGAATCGATTGTTCTACTTCTATCGGACTCTTCCGCCGCTTTTTCACCCCGGACATCCTATATATTGTTGATTACAAGTGCTAAAAAGAATTTTCCCCGAGTTCCATGGAAAATGCAAAATATCAAGTTCTATGAATTATCAAATGTCAAACTAGAAATCATAAAGATTGTACGAAAACATCGAAAGGAATTTTTGAAAAAGTTTCAAGTTCTAAAATCCTACAAACTGTAAAAAGGACAGATCCTAGTATTAAAAAAGCCAAATTTCAAGGGGAAAAGTCGCGAACGATATACAGAGAAATATAGAAGTTAATTTTTCGGAAATTTCCAGGCTATGTTCTGAGGATGAAAATAAAAAGAACGAAATTGACTTTCTTAGAAAATAGCAAGCTCCGCGATAAAAATTCTAATCAACGTTTATACGGGGCGTTTCCTGCTAACGCATACGACCCGACGTAATTGTGTTCGACTGTTGTTTATGATCAAGTAGTTACGTTTAAACACCGAAACGAGATATCGCCAGAGGCGGAAAAAGTGATCAGTCGGTATTAGAATCTCATTTCCGCTTGATGTTCTAAACAATACGGTTCGAGTTTCACAGAGAATGGACACTCAAATTACCGGGTGTCACACAGAGCTATCATAGACGTATAATAGGGGGTCTTGTCTTGCATGATATAGCCTCGCGTGCTTTTCACCGGTAACGCGTGTCGATATTTCCGCCGCTTGATCTCGCGATCCGAGCCATAAATTAATCTCACTTATCCAACCCTCGTGTAACTCCATGATCCAACAAAATTACCAAGAATATAAATTCTCCTAAAATCGTATTCTATATTTCTTAGCCTTTTGATATACATTTCTGTGGCAGTTAGTATATCAAGTATTTCTGCAAAGATGTCTAAAGACAATTTACGCGAAAGAAACGTATTTCTCTTCTTACATATTGGTAGAATTTTAATTGTTCTATTTAAAGACAATTGAGACTGTTCTTACCACAAATGAACATAATCGCTGTTCTGTTTGAACTTTCGTCAACTACCATGCTATTATTACTTGATCAACTGCTACGCTATTACAATTAATCTACCATTGTGTCGGTCGCAATCCAACTATTACAACTTCCAACAATTCTCAACAGCTAACAAAGAAACCTGAATCATTAATTTCACTCGTATAAACAGAATAATAATGCAATTAAAGTACGATAAATAATGCCAACGAAATGAACATATTTTATTCGAGTATTTCTCCAGGGAGCGCGTAATTTCTTCTCGATAAATTCATCCGGCGTTCGTACGCGACACCAGAATTTATCTTTTTCTCACCGATGATGCGTTTAATCAGGCATCGGCCATAATATGAATCGTTAAATTTATTTTCACGCATATGATTTAATTGCACGTGAACCAGATCGACGTTATCGTCGCCCCGCAGCTCCGTTCATGCGATATTCCTATCCACAGCGAGAATTCTCTTCGTGTATTTTTGCTAATTAATTCCCGTTTGTTCAGGAAACACCGCACTTTTATTCACTGTATCTCCACCCTTTGCATATTTTCGTAGCGGTATATTAAAATGCCCTTCTTTATCCTGACCGTACAATTTTTTCTTTCTCTTCCACTTCTTTCCTTTTGCTTCTTTTATTCTGATTTTGTAAGCGAAAAGTATCGAAAATGGTATATCAGCTTGTTAATTATGTATCTTTTTTCGGCGTTTATGGAACATGAATTTTCATTTGGAAATTCATTTTAAATTTTATTTTAAATTTTTCGGAGAGGAAATTATCGGTAATGAAAGATTGTAAAAAAGTTTGTAAAAGCTATGAAGCTTCAATGATATAATCATCGATGTACTTTACAACTTTTATAATTTGCGATTCATAATTTTTAGTATTTTCAATTCAGAATTTTTGTAATTCTTAACTTTCGCAATTTTTCAACTCACAGTGTTAGAATTCTCAATTCCCAATTCCCAATTCTTACCTCCCATTTCACGTTTACTATAATTTCCAATTCACCATGTTTCTAACTTTCAATATCTAACTTTTGCAGTTTTTAATTCCCAACTTTTTATTTCCATATATTACAATTTTTTTTTTTTTTTTAATAATTTTACATCAATATCTTTTCTTCGTCTCTGATTCCTGTGGATTACTTTCCTCTTCGAACAATCTTCGTACATCGTAAACTGATCGTATATGTTCACCTGCAAATTGTTCTCTCAATTTTTCAAAATCATCGAATTTCGACAAATCCCCAGATCCTTGTCTCATATCTGCAGGCGAATTTCAGATGAAATCGATCAACCAGGTCGTAAGATTTACCGCCACTCTGCATGTAAGTTGGACGAGACGGAAGTAGAATAAGGCGAACTCGTCGAGCACTTCTCCACTCTCGAAGAACAATATCCCTTTGGTGCCATCTCACGAGTGACAACTTTCGCGAATTTCACAAACATTCGTAACATCAAAGACTCGCGAAGCTGACAGTCGATTGTTGACGGTTCGAGATGTCCTATGTAAAATACATTGACTCGGTATCCATGGAAAATATTATAGAAAATTAAGTAATTCTTAAGCACGTACTCTCCGCGATCATAGTTATTCTCGCGTTCAGTCCTGTGCTCTGACGCGTACAACGTAGCAATACTATTTAATTCGAGAGAAATTGCCGCGTGCTCGCACGCACGGTGTTTACGACGAAAAAGGGAGATTGAGTCGAGATAATTAAAAGCGAAGTGGCGCGAGTCAATTAGTTGTGAAAAACGAAGCTCTCGCGGCAAGAGAGAACGCAGACCCGCTTCTAACGTGTGCCTCTTTATTAAAAGTCTTTGTGGTGCCGAAGCGGAACTGCACGCGAACTAGCCGACTGCCTTTCAATTTCAATGTATATTTCAAAACCGGTGAAAATTTCACGCTGCTCTGTTGAAAACTCCGTTTAATATTTTAGCGCACGATGAAGCGATTAGGACTCTGCTGCGAGAATGAAATCCATCATTCAGATGAGAGTTTTTATTTGTTGATATTAACACTGGTTTTTTGATTAATTCGATTTCAATTTTGACAATATTTGAGACAACGTAGGAGAAGAAAGAATACACGCTAGATGGAATACGAGGGTGTCTGAAAATGTGAAGATAAATAGCTTGTATATATTACATTGGAAATTTTTATCGGAATTTCGCTTCTCTCGTGGTGAACAATTTTTGAAAACGTTCATTCGGTTTATAGCTGAGAGTTCTATTAACAAGCAAGAATATTTAAAGATTGATTTTATGTTTAG
This sequence comes from Bombus soroeensis, assembly GCA_014737365.1. Taxonomy (NCBI): domain Eukaryota; kingdom Metazoa; phylum Arthropoda; class Insecta; order Hymenoptera; family Apidae; genus Bombus; species Bombus soroeensis. Next base: position 2,474,042 of record JACXIL010000236.1, read on the forward strand.
GTGTTGTATAAAATAATTACTCTGGGATAATGTGGTCTCCCGTGTTCGTCGTTCGAGCTTAAAAAGCTAAATTTAAATACGCCACGAAGCAGAAAATGCGGCTTTCAGTGATCGATCGTACCCGAGACAGATAACACGGAGTCTCTAATTTCTGTCGAGAGAGCAATTTCACGTGAAGCGTCTTTTTTTAAGTAAAAGTATAACAAATGGTATTTAAAGATTCGAGAAACTTTACTTACATCCGAACATTAAAGTATTTATACGAGCTAAATTCAGATATCTCGATGAGAAGAGCGTTCAATTTGTATGGATCAATAACATCTTAAGATGCCACTTGTTCTGCAACAATAACCGAGTCACTTGGTCTCGGAAAGTGAGTCAAGAATTTCTAAAAAAACTGCGCTGTTCGTGTCGAGGGTCGCTAAAAGCTGTACCGAACTGGTTAATAATTAGTCTCTCGTATGCAGCAAGTGTCCTTAGTCTACTCATCCTACTTTTAAGAAACAAAATTCAGTCGCTGTAAACTTTAAGGAGTTCAATTTTTAAACTCCAAAGAGTGCAATATTTAGCCTGGTAATCTATAACATATTTCAGAGTATTATCTTTTAACAGATTATTAAAATATTAAAATATTCACTTCGTACTTAAACGATAAATTACCTACGAAAGATACAGCCACTCAACGAATCTAATCGACTCAATCGACCATGTTTTTCAACCACGATCAAACATCTTCGTCAACGAATTACAAATCTCACGCAATCTATGTCATTTTATCGTGGACGAAGGACCTGGAGGATGTTGTGCGAATTATAAACAAGCGGTTGTTGAGCATGTGCGTGGTGGGGCTAAAACAAAAGATACGAGGCTAAGACAAAACACAAGGAGTTGCTAAGGGACATAAACGAATTAATAGCAGTGTTAGTTGAGAAGCCAGAGAGTGCGAATTGCGTTGTCGAGAGAGAGTTGAATCCGTGGTGACGTTGCTAATTAATCATCTAGTTGTCTTAATTGTAATAGGTCGTTGCGATTAGTTCATGTTAAATAATCATCGTTCCCTGTTTAATCAGCATCTGTTTAATCCATTTATTATAAATTGTTGAAGTGGTCACCACTTCTAAGAAAATTCTACATCTGGTCTTTGTAGTTTTCTCAAGCACTGAAGCCATCGACATCGTATAGACAAAAGACTGGAACTTGTATTTACACTTCTGTATTAAAATATATTTTCTACTTTACAATTTATCCACGCGTTCCTCTCTTCATACATCTAATAACCTCGACATAAATAAACGAATTATAATAGCACAAGATATACTACATTTGTCTGTTTAAACGATAAATTATCCCAGAACTTGAAGCATTAACAAAAATCCAAATACAAATCGACAAACATCGTTCTTAATCCAAGATCAAGTGGTCACCATAAACGAAATAAAAATTTACATACAACGATAACCTATGTCACATTCGAATAAGAAATTATCTAAAAATTTGAGCCGCTTAAAAGCGTCAAGACGACAAGATCCTGCAACTTGAGCCCGGAATCAGCGAAGCGTGTCTCAACGACACAATCAAGATTGGCTAAAAACTACGCTCATCTGAGCAAGTAGTCCCGGCTGGGGTGAGCGTTGAGCCGCGGCCAGACTATTCGCATTATCCATCCGTGCCGTCAACAAATATGAAGTTAACCGTTGACGGAGGCGTGTAAGACGTCTGTCGAGTGTGCAGCAGGGAATCAGAAAGCTCGGGGCGTTCCTCGTCCTCTTTTATCTCTTCTTCGCCGTCCTGTTCCATCGACCTAGTGCGCCGTGTCGCCGCGGCAAAAAGGAAGGAAACGTGCCAGCGACCGGGCACAAAGACAACTTTGCCCCTCGAGGAGAGAGAGAAAGATAGATGAAGGGGAAGGAGACAGGCTTTTTTTCCCCCTTTGAGATCTTATACTTGTCCCCGGCCATCCCGGCCTTATTAATAAATCATTATCGTCGTCGTCGAGGTTGCCACTCACTCGGCTTTTTCGAGAGCAACGAGACATCGTTTTCGTGCCCCTTTTAAAAGGCGAGTCCCTCATTTCCTCTCCTCTTCTCTCCTTTCCGCTGTCTCTGTCGCTGTCTCTTTTACGCTATATTTTCTTCTTTTTCCATCATCGTGCCTTTGCGCACGCGGAACCCCTTTACACTCGACGTTCAATTATATTCTCCGCGCCGATGCTATCTTCGTAACTCGCTGCCAAGGATTTTACACGCCCCGCAAGGTGTCTTCAACTTTCCCGGGGACACCTTGCGCGGTTTCTACGGGCTTACGGATACTCGTTAGGGAGGATTAGCGTCCCGTGAGATTTCTTCTTTATCTTTGCGTTTTACGATATTTGTTGGAAATTAATAGCATTTGATGGGAATATCAAGCTTTATATGTACACATATTTATGGATTAATTTTGATTAGTTTATTTTAGTATGTGGAAGTATTTTATGTTTTTATTCTTTTTTTCAAAGTGTACGATTCTTCTGTTTCTTATGTATTGCATTAATTTCGACATTGTTGAGTACGATAACTTACCTGTTTTCATACAATTCGATTCAGTAGTGATGTGTCTATTGACGGATGGATCGATCGTACGAACTAAATCACGCATGAACAATTTATAGCGAATTAAACAAACTGTTACCTAGATGCTTTTTATAGAATTGACGACACTGATCCTAGGAACTTTCTCTTTATGTAGAGTTTGCTGCGAATAATCTTATCACTGTACCGCCAACTTCGTCCTGTGTATAACATTGTAGCTTCCGTTATTTAACTGAAAATACACTACTTGCAAAATAATGTTAAGAAAGAAATAAGAATTAGAAATTTTAGAAAATAAAGTAAAAATTTAAGATAGGTACAAATGCTTGAAGGTATAACACGACGAGATACCTGTACACAACTCAAGCGTAGCTCTCTAAAATAGTATAAACGTCTATTCCTACCCGTTGGAATATTATCACAATTCATTCAACTCGCAATTAACCGTAATTACCAAAGAAGAAATTGTTACGCTGGAAAACATCGTTGCTATTACGCCTCCACTACTCGAAAGCATCGAACAAAGCGGTAAATTAAAGCGCAAGTTTTAATACCTGGAAATTTTCAGGTTTCTCGATGACCGTGATGAGTTATGGTTACGTGGATGCATAAATATATTTTCCAGCGCCACGGATAAGCCTCTCTCAGCCATGAAAATTAGCCATGAAAATTAAAAGCCAGGGAAATTTTTCGAAAGCTTTCCTGAACGTGATATTAGGCTTTTGTTTTCAGTCATACATTTTATGTTTAATATCTTTCAAAGGTATTTTCTCGTGTTTTATACAATTTTCCATGTTTTTGAAACCCTATGAGGTATAATATAAATAATTCAGAAAAATCTTTAGCAAAATAAAATCGATATCACGTTAGAATAGAATTTGTTCTTACAATTTAATGATCGATATTGAGTAAAAGTTATTTCTTATGAAAATATGCCATAGAACTGTCGCTTCATACACTAAATTGATTGCAATATCAAAATACCAAACTAATCTCAAGATACATATCCATTTATAAATCTGTCACGGATGAATGAAAGCATAAATCGTGGTAAAGAATAAAATTTCATCGAGTTAAAAGTATATATCGTGTATACTACGGTAAATTTTGAGGCAAACTTTCAAGCAAAAATGCTTCTATTTCGTCGCCACTCCCTGTTTATGACTATGCATATAATACTAAATTACTCACATACAAACTCTTTTCCTGTCGATGGAATTCTTTTAAAAGAAACGCTTTATTTCTTCCTCAGACTTTTATTAGCAGCGATTTGTACCGTAATGTCTTTCATACCGTAGCCACTGTACGTTACTTGTAGGTTCATAATTTTCAAAAAGAAACCACGAAGAAAATAATGTTCAATCTCCTGATTTACACACGGTTCTCCCCCGACGAGGCTGCGATGGAAAGTAACGGGAAAATTTCGAAGTATGAAGAGAACAAGTCTTAATTTATGGTCATAATATCCTTGAAATATCACTCTATCTGAAACTCGATAATGAAACACCATCAGGCAGGCTGTGCCAACGCGATCGCAACCACCAAGTAACACGATATCGTGTGCCGGAGCTCTTACAGAAATTGCGGCTTGAATATTGCAGCACGCAACCCTTAAGTTGTCATTATAAAATACTTTCGGAACTTCGTGATCCATCGCCTGCCGGAATGAAACAACTTTTTTGTTTGCTGAAAGTGGACGTTGCCGAATAAACGCGACTTTTGTCAGCATATAAATCAAGTTCGTGCATTGACTTTTTCGAGTTTTCGTCCAGCAAGACCAAAGATAAAACTTTATCCATAATCCATCTTCTTTTCTGTTTCTTTTTCTTCTTCTTTTTTCTTGAGAAAACTATTTTCATTAATGATAAGAAAATTGATATTATCGTCAAAACTATTTCATGAATTTTTTAAGTGTTGCAAAGGGTATTGTATGTTGTATTTATTGGGTTCGAAAGTTCCTGAATGTAAATTCACGACCTAGAATTTGAAAGTTCATAGGTTACAGGATTCCGAGTTACAGAGTTAGGATTATAGGGTTACAAGTTACAGCGTTTAGGGTTATAGGGTTTACAGTTACGGAGTTTAGGGTTATAGGGTTAAAAGTTATAGAGTTATACTCGCAGGACCAGAATTATAAGGTTCAGGTTATGAAATTTAAAGCCTTCGAGTTCAAAGTTATAGATGTTACAGCTGCAGAGTATGCAGTTACAGAAACGAGATTTAGGAGATTCAAAGGCAAAGAGCGTAGTGTTACGAAATGTAATTTTACGAATTACAAAATACTTCTTCATATCTAAAAAAAGGTCACTTTGTATCCAAATTCTACGAATATAGTTTCCATTAGTAAATAATAAATAAATAAAGTCTCTAGCCATTAAATTATGATATTAATCAAATTATTCTTGTTACACCTCAGACCGTATTAAAAGATCAAAAACCATCACAATTCTCCTTCGTTCCAATTAAAAAAGAAAAAATTCTAAAGAAACGGGTTAAAGAAAATACTAGAAATTAAAAAGAGAGAAACGGAGAAAATCGATTAATTTCACTCGTACGTCTAAATAAATAGATCTTTGCGTAAAGACAAAGGTGCAGCTCGCTTAACTAGCTGGACAGGGTGCAGCGAAGCAACTAACCGAGTCACGTTGTTAAGCCAGCAAAATCCTACTCGCAGCTAAAGTCTGCGCGGTTAAACGCGTCTTTCCGAGCTTCTGCTCGTGGTTTCCTCTGGTCGAAGGAACGCGAGATAAAGCGTGGCTATCACGTGGAACTGCCTCCCTTAATTGAGACTACGAAAAACGCGCAAAAAATTCGTTTAACGAGCGGTCAAGGGCCGCCTGTCGAGACGTCGATTTCGAACTGTCCCGACGATATTTATTGCACGACAGGATTTTCTTCGGGGATTAGAGCGCACTCGAAAAATACGTTTTAATTCATTTTCCGTGATTACCGAGAATTCTGGATTAAATTTGAATCTTGAAAGGATTTTCTGTCCATCGTCCATACTCTGTCGTATTGACGCGTGCCAATGTTCACGGGGACGAGAAATTTCATTTCCCTCGATTTTGTATTTTAAGAGAAGGATTTTGCTGATCGGCCGTGTTGGAGCGAAGATATTTCCAATTATTTCGTCCTTTTGTTCGTTTATTCCAAAACATTTTCTTCCAGGAAGCTTCATATTCTCTGGTCTGTTGTTTCATAGAACTACCCTTCTTTCGTCGATATCGTTTGTTTGACGATATTTCTACCCCAAAAAGAAATTAACAGATTTGATTTTTACAGGTAGTTGATTAATTATTCAAATCAGTCCTTTAATTAATAATTTATCTTTACAGCGAATAGGGATAGAATGACGATGGACGAGGTGAAAAATGAAAACAAAAATGTAATATAAAAATAACGACCAATCGGCTGCGATTAATCTGTGAGAATAAATGAAAGAGAATGATAAATCGAATGTAATCTATGTACGAATAAGAGACAATCTACAGAGAAAAGTAACTCAACGTTTTGAAATTAAGTTGGTATTGAAAATAGTAAATATTTCATCGCGATAGGTCTTGGTGTAATAGCCTTGGTGGCTTTAAAATATTCCCTAACGCAATTTCCCCCGACACACCCCAGTACCCTAGCGGTTCGCACCCCCTGGAAAAAGGCAACAATACCTATTCTCTATTTCGTAAAACCGACAACACCAGGATTCCGTGGAAACGCAGTTATTCACTCAGCGATAAAAAATCAATTTCCCTTCCATTTCTGGGAACGCGGCGAACCTATAGTCAGAGATCGCTGCAATTTGTAATCCCCATTTTTCTCCCCCTTTGTCGAACGTTGACCAAAGCAGCGTGCTACGCACAGGGGAAAAAAGGTTTGAGAACAGGTTCGAATATGCTGAACGATCGAGTCCTGTGTTTTCAACGTTTTAATAATAATGAAGTTTTATTGGCGTGGAAATTAAATGGTCGGAGTATTTTAGAATATGACAGGGGTGAAAAGTAGATTAGACGCGTGTTCGAGGGTTCGTGGGATTTTTGGTTGATATCTGTCGATTTTAAAATCAAGCGAGTCAATTTTGATAAAATTAATTACAATTTTTGTTAGTTGCACCTAAGTTGTTCTTAAAAATTTTAGTGAAAAAATTATTATTTGTAATTTAATATCTAGAAAATAAAAGAAATTTTACGATCGAAAAGTAGTACTTCTAATTAGAATCTACGTAATTTCTAACTGCTTATACAAATGCTATACAAATTTTGGTGGAACGATAGAGGACAGTATCATCTTCGCTGTATTGTCGTAAATTACCTAAACTAAAATTTAAGAAGAGACACGAATCAAGAAATTCTTAAGACTTTCCACGATCATTCTTCTTTCGTCCCATACTTCTGACAAGAATTTAACCATCTAAAAACATCAAGAAAGAGCATCGAATTCCAAGAAGAATAGCGAATAAAGTATCGAAAGAAACAAAGAATTAAGACGATAAGTAAAGAAATCTAATAAAAAGGAAATTAAAAAATGCCAGAAGGGAACACTTTTAGCATAATATTTTACGCAATCCTCACACATCTTTCAAGTTACTAATTCTCCTCATATTTCAACGATATCTTAGTCGTTGAAATTCGTCGAATTTCTCGAATCGAAAACCTATTATAAAGCTTCTTCTTCCGTTGTGCGACACTGACGAATGTTCGTCTCCTGGAAATTATCTTGCATAAACTCCGCACCTGATGTTTCCCGGTACGAATGGTCCAAGCGTCTCGACGCCGTTTTTCCACGTCCATATCCATTTTGATCACACGGAGAACAGGCCCGGATACAAGAGATGGACTCGTTTTTCCGCCTCTCGGCGACACCTGCTGCATTTCGCGGAGACGTTTCGTGGATACAGCGAGGTAAACGAGTTCTGTGATTTCGCCGAGTAAATGGGATGTTCTTTGGTCTTTTCGGGGAACGTTTGATTGTGGTTGGGGATTTGTGGAATTTTGAAGACAGAGGTGGACGAAAGTGAGACGTACGAATAAATTGGGATGCTTGGAAATTTTACGTAACGCGTTGCGATGGAATTGGTCGGATTCTTTATCGAATTTTCGTAAATCATTGCGACGACCTATGCGTATTTCTTGTATAATGTAGAGACGGAGTATCGCTGGAAAACATATTTTAATTTCCGTATTATTTTAGTGAAATATCTAAAAATTTGTGTAATTTTATAATTTTATAATTTGCGTATATTAGATAATTTGTCAATTATTAGGATGAAATAGTTTGGAGTTTATTCAAATCATAGATTTAAATCTTAGAATCTTATCTTAAAACTTTTACGATTTACCCAGGTATTTTAATTATAAATGAATATTACTTAATTATGAGCGATATTGTAGGCGTTCTTTACAGAAAATCTTCTTTCAAAAGAAATGAATAAAATATCAGTTTAAAACTTGTATCTCGACCGAAGACTAATTCAATTAAAATATTTAATCCTACGAAAGCCAACCCTTTAATTACACTACTTGAGTTACTTACAGGCAATAAAGAAATTCTGGTTCGTTAGAATTTTAATACCGTTTTTCAATTCTCGGAATGAACAAACGGATAATTTTCGTGGACGCCAGGCGAACGTAGATGGAGTTAAAACGAAATTGATGTGTTTTAATGAAAAACAACAACGATTCGGGCTTATCTACATAATTAATTCACTAATTTATATTGTCTCGTACATAGGAACTAATTCGAACACAATAAATCTTTATTCGGCATAATCAAATCGACAATTATGGTAATTAGATCACGTATCCACGGTTTATTATTCTCCGTTTAATCGGTATAACGTATGCACGGATCAAGCGCGTGAATATATATAAATCGATGTACAATTGCGCACGAGTAAGTGCACGATAGTCTGTTTCATCCGTGTCGAATTAAACTTTAAACTTTGTTCAGAAATTTATCAACCGAACGTGTAGAATTTAATTTAATGTCTGTATCGATGTAATACTATTAGTTTACAATGTTCTACTTTCTACTCTCTATCTATTTTTAACTACAAATTACAAAATTGTAAAATTCCGAAAACTATTCGTGTTTACAACTCACAATTTACTATTTATCCATACTCTAATACCATCAATTAGCAAATTATTGTTTAAGAAAATCCGTAATCATTGAATCGTGGATTTCTACGCATATTTCAACGGCAAAAAATTCGTAGAATGCGTAGAGTGCAATACACAGAAATATATAAAATATTCAAAATACAACGACTGCTATAATTTTTGATAGGATAAAATTAATCACAGTCTGGGTCCGACCTTTCTAATTATTTCCTCAGAAATATGAATTTGCAGAAAAATCCGCCACCTAGTAATCGCCTGTATCCTTCGCTAAAAATCCAAGAAAATATCGAATAATCTGACGTGTAAGACGCAACGTGTCTCTGAAAACACATGACAGCAATGTTTGCATAAAGAAAATAGGATTCTTCGGCGACGAAAAGGCTGGTTCCGCGCGAGGTTAAACGACGACGTTTGTTCAACGAGCCAGCAGCCACGTGGCAAGCTCGCGGTTGACATGGAACGAAGAAGAGTGCGGTATCCGGCCGGCTTAATTAGGGAACACTCGATCTCACAGTGAAGCAATTGACGTCTGTGCGACGATAATGAAAAGCTGACTGGTGGCAGCGATATCAGCTTCGTGTTCGACCCACGGCAAGATCGCAGCTCGCTCGTGAGCCCGGGATCGCCGGGAAATTGGCCGCGAACTTCACGCTGCAGCTCGTTGAACTTTCCCTTTGTCGATCGATGACACCTGCCAGCCACCGCTGCCTCGGTCTGTCGGCTCTCGAAATCTTGTTTCGAGACAAGCAGAACCGAACTTTTCCTCGAATTTTTTGCCGAAAACCAGAGATGGAGGCACGATCAATTTTTCACGTTGATAATACGCTTTTAGACGATTGGAGAAATTTTATTTGCGTATTAACACATTACGTACGGGTCAAGAGATATCTCGTTTTTACCAAGCCGAACATTGTGGCTGGGTCACGAAATATCTCGTTTTCATGTTTCTTCGACTGAATCGGTGACTTAAGCAACCAGAGACAAATGTTTTTGTTATGTTACCAGAGTGATGAAGCCTTCTTGTGACAAATGATTAGCAAAACAACTGAATTTTGACATTTCAAGTATGTAAAACAATCAGTCGGTATAGCCAGTACGTCGATAGATCTGTGGCGATGAAAATTGTGCAGGCCCTGGGAACGCCGTACGCAATGTGTTAACACGTTGACTGCCATGAAACCCATATTCGGGTGTCAGCAAAGTTTCCGGTAGGGCCATGAAACCCACATTCGGGTGTCGCTTATTTGATTACTTGCGAAGGATCGTCGTAGGTATTTGAAAAAATATTCCAGAGAAAATAATAGAACTATTGAATTGTTATAAAAGAAATACGAAAATGGTTTATTAAAAAAATTATTTAATGGCATTACTAAAATACCCATGGGAGTACCTAGCAGAGAACGCTTGGTACTGCGGCACGCGTGGCCTAACGGAGACTTCAATGAAAACACGCGTGGCAATCAACGTGTTAAAAAGCTCTTAGCTGGATGTAGGTGTGGTGAAAGCTCGTTGAATTTTCTGTTCGTTGATTTTTCAATTTTTTACATTTATATCGACGCGGGTTACGAGATTGTAGTTTCGAAAACAAACGACTTGCTGCCGTAAGTTCTATCGGTACATCTGAAAAATATCCCTTGTTCTTGAAGAATTAAACTAAGTGTTGCTCTCTGATAGTAAACGAAATCACTCGCTGCATCGAATTCCAATATTATCTCACGAAAATCAAACCGATACTAGTTGGCGCACAGCTCGATTTCTCTCGATTCGCGAGACACGCACGATCGCAAACATTCTCAACCAGTTTCATTAAGACCAGTCTTGCTCTAAGCCACGATAATTTCAAAGAGCGTGCGCGACGAGGAACGCCACTGTTCAAGCGTTAAACGGAATAAAAGCGAAACGGCGGATACATGCAATCGATAAGCAGTCACGGAAATTGAATTGCTGGATTTTGTATTCAGAGACGAACGAACTTAGCCAGCCGGCCAGTTTTTCCGATCGACCGATCGGATCGATTCAACGGCACTCCACCAGTATGTAAGTGTAGTATTGCGAGATAAAAACAGAAAAAAATAAAAGATAATTGTTGAAAATGAAACGTGAGTTCGCGCTCGCCATCCATATGCAGATGCGCTAATTACAATAAATAGTAACTAGAAGATAGTTCTAGATATAATCGATAGATTTCAGATATTCTTTTGTTTTGTATCCCTAGTCGATGTGAGAAAGTGTAATAAAGGTTTTTCGGCTCGAAACGGTGTGATAGATTTATCCAAAGAATAAAATAATAGCTATTGTGATCCTACCTTTAAATACAGAAATAACAACAATAATACAAATGACACTATTATTACGAAACATCTCTTTCTTGTCTATAAATTCAATTTTTGTCAAGAAACAATTACGAATTTTTGCCATCCCCGTTGGCACACGTAAACCACTCTATACAAATTGAACGAGAAACTCGACTCTGATTAGAATCGACGTAGTTTCCCAACTTCTACCTGTTACTCCTCGACGTTAAAAGAATAATAGGGAAATATGACTTTTCTTTATCGTTGCTCTTTATCGTTATTGAGTCAATCCCGTTCAAGAAACTTCGTTACGAGGTCGATAGAAATTGAAAAGAAAATTAGGAGAGTAGAAAAGTATTCACCGATTTTGGGAGCAACTCGACTGGCAAACAAAACTGTCCCTACATTTTTGTTTCCAAAAATTTGTCATTTCCATTTTCGTGTCCACGAAGAGCATAACGTACTATGGATATTAATAAGACAGTGAAATGGGCGGTTTTGTAATTTTATAAAAATGTATTTCTCTGAGCATATGAATGAACAATGTTTTCTAATTTTCTTGTTCATACGACACAATTAATAATTTCGCCATTGGGAAACCAACGAAGCAACGTAAATTTCTTGTAAAAATTCCGCCAATTTTTGAGAGTGCAACGATATCAGAGTTTGAATAAACAATGTTCCCTTTAATGATCATGTTCAGATGTAAACGAATCTCAATTTAAAAAGGTTTCGTTATTAGGAAAAGAATGTAATAATAAAAGTAGCTGACTTGCAATTTCTAGGAAAAGTTCATTACATTTGCAAGAGCACATTTCTGTACATACGTATGAATGCATGCTATTTTTATTCATATTTAATTTCAGATATACATACGTGAAACTCGTTTGTAGAAAAATTTCGTAGCAATGAATTTTCATTAAAATATAATTAAATATCATCCTTTCATCTTTATCTGTCAAAGGAAGCATATTAATTTCTATTAATTTAAATATAATTATGTGGAGGTATGAAAAAATTTCGACGTAATAGTTATTACCGGCTATTACCTTGAATCTCTCATCTTTCTGAAATTATTTCTGATTCTTGGAAGAAAATATAAATTAATATTTTTATTTTATGTATTATACAGGTGTCATTCATAAATTTTATTCCAAACAATTTGGAGAAAGCCAGTATAAATAAACCTCTAAATTCTCTATAGATTGTATTATTTTATTGGTATTACAATTAAACTGAATTTATCAATCAAGTAACTAATTTGTCTATGGAAATTTTTTCCCTACCAAGTTAAAAAGCTGTTATCGATCGCAATTCTTTTATCCATAGTTCAATGAAATTCTAATCGCAAAAAGTCAACCCTTCGTACGATTTATTCAACACAGAACAAAAACGATTACTATTTGGAAATACAAAAAATAAATTCAAACAACTATACAGAATGGCCAATTACTGCTATATAAAATTCACTGTTTGATTATTCCACAGCTGGGTATATGCATTTTATATTTTATTCCGATCGTTCTAAACTGAAATTGGAATGGACATCGATTTACCAGATTTTAGTATTTAAATAATCGTGGATCCATCGACATATCTGCAAAACCGTAAAATTCGCAGGAACTTGGAGTGTTTCGACGAATCCACGTTGATGAATATCGGTGCAATTGGAAATGACATAGAGTTGTTTGTAACATGGTGGAATTTTGATGCGACTAATTTTAAATAAATGAAGCGAATCAAGCAAATCGTGTCGCGCCAGCACTTTGTAAATGATTAATTTTCACTGGGTGGGAAAGGACCAACGTTTTAATCATATTAATTACGATTGCTAATACATCGTAGAATTACCGTGAATTATTTGCAGTAGATCGTTTAAAATTAATTAAAATTCTTTTAGTTATTTACATCAGAGAAGAAGGTTAGATTTTGATATTTCCAAAATTGAAACACGATCGTTAGCAACGATGGAAATTACTAGATTGAATTACAATTCTCCAAAGATAATTAAAATTTTGGAGATTCGTATTGCTGGGTGGAGGGTGGGTTAAATAATTCGATAACGGAAAATGTAATTTGCGATATGGAATTTCAAGAAAGGTTTCTGTCTCTACTGTTAAATATTTCTGTTAAGAAATCAAATACTCGTGAATACTAGTAAAATAATTGATACGGAAGATTGTTTCAAGAGCTGAGATATATTAAAATTAAAGAAATTTTAAAATTACAAACTTATTTATGAATATATACACGTGTATAGATGATATTAGATGTGTAAGTTAAATGTTATAAAATTATGAAATTCGAATCATATCAAATTCGTTCTTAATTTATCTTTTAATTTATATAAAATGATTTAAAATTACTTCATTGATAAATCCATTTCTGATATTTAAACTAATCGCACTATTCGAGGAACAAAAATCATTTAAAGGTTCAATCTAAACCTAAGCATTCTGTCTCTTCATTTAAAAGTGCAACACTTTTCAAACGTAAATTAATATCACGAAACGCAAAATTATTCAAATACCTTCAGTGACAAATTAATCAGCGAAACATCAGTATGAAATAGTAAATTATCATTTTAATATTCAATCTACATCTCATTTCGCAACAATTTCAACATTTCTAACAAATTCTCTACCCGTTAAAAGATTCACATTCGATATTTGAACCAACAGTCAAAATTATTATAAAACACAAAATTTTCCAATTACCTGTAACTACAAATTAACCACAAAAACATCAATGAAAGTAGAAATTAACTCTGAAAAGAGGAATCTTACCGATCGAATATCACAAACAGATCGTCTTAGTCGAACATATCCGTTCCTCATGCTCGCGATAATCTGTTGTCCAAAACGAGACAGGGTCCCGTTTCCATTCACATCCGGAAACGTGACAAACACCGCCACTTCCCGTCAACACTCGCCCCCGGGTAAACAAATCGCACCAGCACGCACCTGCACACACTACATCTCTTGTTCGTTTTTTTCTTCGAGAACCGTGGCTTGCGACGTCCGCCGACCAACTGAAACCAACACCTCGCCGCACGTTCGTCCGCCACTTAATTTCCCCTGACCTGCGTACCTCGCGAAAATATCATCCAATCGGCTCGATCACTCGAAAACTACTCCATGTATCGCCGCTCTATCCACATGCGTCAATTTCCCTCAAACACGTGTACACTTTATGGGGGATTAACCGCGCAGGGGATGAGATTTCTTTTCAAAAAAGATGAAAACCGTTTAAGTTTGTATTCAGGTCTGACCAATTCCTCTCTTAACTACTTTCGTTAGTTAGTTAGTCATTATTTTGCACTTGCAATGTTCTCTTGTCAAATAATTTCGATGGATATGGTTGACGAAATTCAATAGCAACTTGAGTTTCTCTTCTGTTTTTGTATGTGTACAATTGTGCCTTTTACGAGTCTTCTTACCTATTATTTACAGCGTTTAATAGTTGTTTTCTTGGTAAACATAGTTTAGTCGCTTGGAATCACTGGAGAAATCAGTCATTCACAGAAGAATATATACTACTGCTACTTATGGTACCAGAGAATAATCCAATAAATATTAAATATTCTTGTCTTTGATAACATACTATAGTTCCCAATAGACGTCGAATGTTTCCTACAGTTCCTCACCAACTTCTCGAAACGGAGTCCCGAGTCAGACCCCCGAGGATCATCAAACATCCCTCACATATCGTCCCACCAAACACGTCTGCAACTCACGTCGTAAACCAACTGCTATCACTCGGAACCACAATGCTTGAACGTCCCACCAACCAGTCACGAGTTTCTCATACACGAGATTCGCGTATCAACTGGCCAAACGATCCATAAGACCATCGTTCATTCACGTTCGTTCAGGTTTCACAATCGTGTCACAAAGGTTGGAAAGGAACCACAGATTTTAGAGGCAGAAACATCTTGAACGTATCTCAAGGCCTCGGACAATTCAATCTTAGTTCAAGCGAAGCCAGGCTAGGCCAAGCCAAGCAAAACCGAACTAGACCATCCAAAGAATCTTGAATGGAGAACGGACAACGGTGATCGTGGCCGATTTCGGGATAAATCGAGTGGTCCAGGTGAAAGTGTATTCGACGAGTCGCGTGACGGTTGGCTAGCACGTGACACGGCGTGGTCGTGTGTGACGTGGAGACGCGGAGGATAACGGCCACGTTACACCTGCTGCCAGTGCCACCCGGTGTGACGTTCTGGCCTGGTCTGTGTACCAGGGTGCTACTGGGGATTGCCGTATGCTTGTTTTTGCAGGGCTGCCAGCGGCGCGCGAGCGAGACCTCGTCAGTGGGAGGTGGACGAGAGAGATAGGAAGAGTCTGTCTGTGGCGAGAGGAGCAGGGACACGTGAAACGAACCGAGATCGACGGTTGGTGAGCGCGACGGGGATGAAGATCGGCGAGGAACAGGGATACGAAGAGATGGTCGACCTGCAAGAGGAACAAAGAGGATCGCACGTAGGGGAAATGGACGTGGTGGTGGTGGTCAACGAGGAAGAGAGACGAGCCTAAGATCTAAGCTGAAGAGAGACACTTGGTTGAACAGCTGAAAGTAGAGGGGCGAAAACACAGGAAAGAATGAACTGACTGTGCAACGCGACACGAGAACACAGCCTGCTAGGTTGCAGAGGGGAAACGCTCGTGGGAACGAGACGGAGCATTCGTCTCGCCCCCACCAGGCGAAGCTCTCGCCTGGTCCCGACGACGACGGTCCTGCCGTTGCGACGGCGCACCGCTTCCAAGGATCTCCGTCCTTCTTCACCAGACCACCACTCCCTCCATTCCTCTTACTGTGTGTGCTAGCCCACCCCTTGAACGCGCCAACTGCCCCTCCGCCTCCACAACCCCTCTGCCACCGGATCGATCCGACGTCCGTCCGTACGTCCGTCCGTACGCCTCGCCGACAACGCGGCTTATGCTCGCGCGTACGCGCCACGCCGTGCGACCGTGCCGGAATCCATCGGGTTAACTCGCGCCGATACAGAAGCGTATAGAAGTCGGAAGGGGATGAGGTTCGTCGAGAGGATGTAGAAACGGACTTGGTTCAATTGGGGAAAGAGAGAGACAGGTGTGGGGATGGTTGTTTGGTTATTGGTGGTAGATTTGTATATGCCGTGTTACCGAGTGTCATACAGGCCGATGGCGAGATTTATAGACATAAACATTCTATTGCAGCGTGATCGCCACGATGGGTCGATTTCTTTGGACAGGCTGAAGGGACAGGGGGTGCGATGTTTGGTTGTTGATGATGAATTTGTATGGGGTATTGATAAGTGTCAGGCGCGGTGATGGGCGAGTTGATTGATGAGCAGATTCAGGTGGATGAGATTAGTTGATCGGTCGATTTCTTCTTTAAATCATTGAGAAGGGAAGAATGGAATATTTAATCACTGCAACGGTGCTTAGATAATGTATTGGTAAATGCTGGTAAGGTGGCATCTATGACTTCCAAGTAATTAAGAAACAGATAGGTTCAGAATTTTAGTTAAAGATTATTACTTGACTTTGGTGCTGAATTGTAGAGAAAACTAAAATTGCCTGATTCATTAGGTTGATCGTGATGATATTATCATACATAAATTAGATGACAGGCTATTGGATGATCACTGTGATGAGGTGTTTGCTGTTTGGTCGAACTGATGAAGTTTCGATGGAACTTTTTAGACTGGGAAGTTTTTAATGTTTTATAAAAATATCTAGAGACCATGCTTTTGTACCACTATTAATAGTTGCTTTTTAAGAATATTAGTACAATACCAAATTGTTCCCGAATAAAGTGGATCCCAAAGTCTAGTCTAAATTTCAGATCCACTATGCACCCCTAACGTATATGTGTATGTATATTGTATACACAAATGCAACAACTTCGAAATTATGCATGTACTTCTCTAGTTGCACCAGCATCTACAGTTCTGCCACTGATTCAGCTTAGTAGGTACTTCAACTATTATCATCAATATCTACGGAGTATATGTGCTACATCCAACTACGTGTAGATTAACATCAACATTACATTAACATCAAAAACTACTAATTACTTCTCAAAAATGTTCACGATGGCGGATATCGTTCATAATCGAAAGTGTTTTACAAGTAACATCAAAAAATTCGTCGCAATGTGTTCACAGTGTTCACGCACCTGCATAGCCTACCTTTATCGTGAAAGAAAAGGATACAGAGTTACATAAAATACGATATCAGCTACAGTCCACCTTATCTTTCTACCAAAATACTTCTAGATGCACGTCAAAACCACCAACCACTTTCGAAATGCATCTGCCATAAATAATAACAAATATTTTACTAGCTGTACGTAGATTCCGAGAACTTCCTTCGTGGTATCCTGACATCCGGCAACTTACTCCACTAAAAAAGAAGATACGAAGTTATATAAAATCCAATATAAGCTGCGTACTACTCCAAAAATCTCTTGAATGCAAACCAATCTTGAATCAAAACATATATCGCACAAATAATCCGAAATATTTCATTAATAATAGATAGAGTTCCTAAGGTAGAGTTCTAAGAGGTAAAATTCATTCGTCCTTTCCTCACCATCCAATAAAAAGATACAAAGTTATACTAAATGCGATATAAGCTATATTTCACGTTATCTTCCATTACAACACAGAGTTTCTAAAGAATCGCAATTTAGGTAAAATTAAGACTGCGATAAAACGAAGTGCGAATAAGAAAAGAAGCGAAAACAGCGTGATACCTCAGCGCTCGGAAGGAAACTGCATTGGGAAGCGTATTGAGAACTCGTGTAGGGCTAAGATTACGAGTTCGCAGCAGGATTCGAACTTAGCGGGAAGAAACCATCGGATTAGCGCACCCACGCGCGTTTACCCCCTGCGTATATGTGCATGTCACGCAATCATGCAACCACGTCGTGAATTCTGCAGGCGTGTAGGGACTTAAAGTGGCACGCGTGAAGTACGAGGTTGTTCGCGAGTTCTTGCTTGGACTCGACTCGGATTTAGAGCACAGTACGTGATTCCTTTGGTCATATGTTAATTTGAATTTCCATGTTCTCGCAACGAAACGTGATTTTCGACTACGCGAAGCAATATTTTTTTCAGAATTCAACGAATTTTCAAGGTAGATTCAATCGAACAAGAAATTGGAAAGAAAGTGATTTTTTAAATTAAAGTATTAGATTGGAATTGGAAGATTGCCCTCTACGATAAGAAGATTTGAAGATCAAATTGAAATTTTAGAGAAAATAAATGGAGGAATATTTTAGGCGCCGTTATTCTTTGTTTCCGAGATTGAAATTTTGGAATTCTAGGAAATTAGAATGGAATAATTAAAATATTTCATAAGATTTTCAGTTACGCGACCTACCTTATACCTTTCCCAACAGTAATGAGTATCTACACGCGACGTGACGCGTGTCCAAAGTGTTTCAATGTAACAGGGTTGTACTAAAAGTGTAGTGCGAAGAGAATATACGAAACCCGCACTGTCAACAGTTTTCATAGACATAAGATTATTTAATTAAAGATATTTAATTTTATATATATTTCGTTCTTCTATATTTATTAAAATCAACGCTCTACAAACAACGAATAATTATATTTTGCACATTCAGTATTAAAGGATAAACGTGTAGTAATATTATCCTTCAACAAACGATCTTCCTTTAACAGAATAGTATACTATCGCAGCAGCCAGCTTGATCAAGGATCTAAAGATGACACAGATACCAGTCGATGCTTTATGATCGTCATCCGTTTATGATAACCAAAATTACACCCCGGATCGACGCTCACAAAGCATGGTATTTCCAAGCTGGACGATATTCTTGAAAATTTTACTATCTACATCGCTACATAATCTCCACGCTTTCATCTTCGTACGAAGTTCATAAAATTATGCATTAAAATTGAAACACTCGTGATAAAAATAAACCTTATCAAATTTTCCGTTTTTTAAATAATAACATATACATATATAAAAACATAGAATATTCTTATCCCTTAAAAATATGAAATGTGTGTGTGCGCGTGCGTGCGTGTGTTTGTGTTTGTATTTGCGTTTATGAGATAGTTGTAGCTTCAGTTAGTAATAAACCAAAGAAATATCTCATATCTTCATTAATATATTTGTAATAAAAAAGAGTTGGAGTAAATAACTTCTCCGGATAAAAAGAACAACGTTCTGATATCAAACGATGAGGAAGCAACCGATGATACTGTTTCAAAGAGGATGTGCACTAGTATACTTTGTGCGTCGTATATTGCGAACAGAGCACGTCTCGCGTGCCTATCTCTTTCTACAAAGAATCTGATTTCACAGGTATTTTTCATGCACATACTTCCCTCGACACTCCATGTTATGCTCCATTATGAAATTCTCTGGACTACGTGTAAATGCTTTATCGTTATTTCGCCTGTTCATTCTTGTAACTCAACGATATTCTTCGACCTCGCATATAGAGTTTCATTTTTTATTAAATCATTTTAGTTATTGTTATAATACTAGACTATAGATATCCACGCAAGCCTACATCTTTACAAACATTATTAAAAGTATAAGATCTAGGTAGAGATTTTTTCACCCGGCAAATATTATAACTTTATATTTTATATACTTTTGCATATTATGCGCATTCTATGCATTTTTGCATTTTTTAATTTCTCATAAATATTTAACATTTAATACGACGATTGTTATCATTATATTCTTGAGTTATTTTCCGAATATCCCGAAAGAATTTTATTAGCTTGCGATTTTCGAAATTGCACGATGCAATCCTTCGAATTAAATCAAAATTTAAAAGCTTTGGGACGAAACTTTTCAAACGGGACACCTTAGAATTCTAAGAGGAAACTAAACCGTGTCTGTTAAACAGCACTAAGAAAGTTCCTACGTTTAATGCGCAAGAAAGTTGTACAATGGAGCTTCTTCAAACACAGTAGAATAATTTCAAGGAAGTTCATGTGCTACTATTATCTTGTATATGCATGAGTTATTACATTTCTTAAATTAAAGTAAAGTAATTTCAAGTGAGTTTCTAATACTCTACAAAATCAAAGTTTGCTCATATGTACACGACCATTAACGACGAATCATCAACATACACAACATAAAGCTTCTTCAACGAAAACATGTTGTTTAAGGATTGAAAAGGGACACTGTCAATCTGAATTCTCAGTGAATAGGTAACTGCAACAATCGTCGAACTGTCTCTCCCTAATTCGATGCTGTCGTCAGCCACGCGTACAAGTGTTTACTCTTTTCTGGAAAGTGGCGTGCAAGCGTCTAACAGACTGTCGTGCCGTAGGAAGAACTTCCGCTTCGTTCCCCATGGCCAAACGACGCGACCCGTGTTCCATTCGACGTTTCCGGTGCAGCGCTCGCGATTCCGCCGCACGCATCGGCATGTCGTCGCGTCTTTCGTCAGCCGCTTGCCGCGTTAACCAGCTGGAACTCGAGTGCACTTCGACTCTACCGTTCCAACCTAGCGAAATTGTGAATTGAAAAGCGTGAAGTGAATGGAGAAAGCCAAGAACGAAAGTCAAAGTGGCTGAATAGTTCTTCTCTGCTGTCAAGTGATTGCTTCGTAAGAGGGAGTAACCATGTTATTGTCTCTTTGAAAGTTTCCTGCCCGCTTTGCTGTCTTTTTTAGAACCGATAATTTCGTTTTCAAAGAGTTATTTCGTTGGTAGTGCATAAGTAGAAATCGGTTAACTTAGGTTGATTTGTCTTGATGAAAGAGGGAGTGCTGATAAAAATGTAGTAAAATTCCTAGAATTTCTTTTCTAAATCATAATACTAGAAAGCTGAATTCATGCGAGTAAATCGACTAAAAAAAATTTGCAAACGAAATATTACACGAACATGGTGTTGGTCTTTATATATATATAGTAATATAAAAATAGATTAATAGTTCTCAGCACAGCAAAAAGAATTATACAAAGAGTAAACCATTAAAGAAATATATTATATATATTTTTTTTATTGTATATTTCCTTCCACTATTTTCTTTTTTTATTATTTCTAAAATAGTTTAAAGTCCTCATTTGAAACTCGTTGACCCTGTTTTCATTATACTGACCCGAGTTATAAAAGGAATTGGAATCTGGACGCCGCTCATTAGTGTGTCGTAAAAAATGTAACGGCGAACATGTCGCGAATGATATATTTAAAAGCACACTTTATAAAGTATTGCACAGTTTATGAGCTGTACATGGTAGTAGTAATAAAGATAAGACTTTATTACATGACATAATTATAAGACAGAGAATGTTAATACAAAAACTTTAATATTATAAGTTAATAACTATGGTGTAAAGCAAAGAAGTGACGAACCTGGCAGCTTATTAGCTGCTATCTATGGTCCTTACTTGTCAGCTTGGCTGGGCCGCAAGAAAATGACCCTCTTCGTATTTATTTCAAATTGCTGATCTACTATTTCGTCCTCCTTTTGTTACGGATTTGTACTAACACGTTATTTGATCGTTATCAGACAAAAGAAGTTATATATATATATATATAAATATATATATATAATTATATAATTATATAATTATATATATATATAAAAAATTATATATAAAAATATATAATTATATATATATATATATAGAGAGAGAGAGAGAGTAGATTTAATGAGTTGCTGAAGTGTCTAATAAATTGAGTAACTGCTGGGTTGGCTAATGTAGTTCAGAGTGAAAATAAATCATCCTTGGTGTAAAATAAATCTACATTAACTCTCGTGTAGGTGAATTATATATGTATACATATAGTTAAGTTATTAATAAACTGTGAATGCTTTATGCAAATTCATGCTTTTTTTAAGTATGATCGAGGAGAAGTAAAACCTTTTGCATTTTTGCATATTACATATATTCTGGATACTTTTGCACTTTTAAATTTCCCACAACTGTAAAAAATATGGGGTGTCGCGTCAAAGACACGATTTTAGAATTGTACAAAGATCTGGAATTGTAGAATAAAATTTTACATATGCTTCGCATGAATTATTATACAAATATTTTAGAAAATTGTAAAATTTGTAATTCGAACCTTGCAATAGGTTCTCGAGCACAGTCTGTAACGTACACGTACCATCCTATAAACAAGTACCATCCGATGCACAACACACGGTGTTTCCCGTGAATGACTGTCGCACGTTCACACTTTGGCACGTGCATATTAACTACGTACGTTTCATAGGATCTCGACTAACACTCGTGTGCCACGAATTTGCATTACTTCTGCGACGTCCTTCGTCATTGACACACTTACATCTACTGTACAATGGCTTTCAATAGCACTATAACGAGACAGTCATCGTGGCTGTATCGATGAAATTTGAGACGAATCTGAAAATTTCTATAAAAATTATAAGATATTTGACATGTGGTGGCACTCGACAAGCGACTACCACCACTTGATAGCGCAGTGGTTAGCGCCTTAGATTACGAACGTTCGGGACCCGGGTTCGAATCCCGGCACTCGTAGTCCGATTTTTCTTCCACGATCTTAAAATGAGAAGAAAATGCAGCAGTACCCCAGTAGCGCGATCTACACCAATGACAGAATCTACCCTTGGCCTCTACACCACCATCCAGCATCACCTATCACGGATCTATTTAACCACCTCAAACACAAGTACATATTTCCGAGAGATGACAAAAGTATTTTTAAACTTGATCGCCAATTATAAATGTTCAGAATATTTATAGTCGCGACAGTCCTATCTCATAACTACGTTAATGAAATTTTCGAATGTTTCACGTAACAAATACGACATATACATAAAAGTTTTCTACAGTGAATATTGAAATTGAAACTATAATTTATAATTATAATCTATCAGATTATTTAATCTCGTTATCGCAAAAATGTATAACCGATTATAATGATTCTGTTTCTCATTACAAACAGCCGAAGCTTCAATTACGGGTGTAAACTCTGAGACCACCTCTATTTTCGTTTTCCTTTGGCAAACGAATGAACTACAAATCTCGGGATTTACTTGCTAGAGTCACACGTCTCCTCACACAAACGCAAGGAGCCCCGTTGTTACGTTTTAATCGGCCTGTACGTCGAGATTTACAGAAGCTCCGTGCGTAACTCGCGTTTCGCAATATCGTCGGACGCGGGCAGCGAGCGCTATCGAGGCCGGAGTGTGCAACTTGCTGGCAGAGTAATTTCACGTTACATGGAAAATACGCGAGTCTGCTCGCGATTTGTTGCCAACCTCGCAGAAGTGCACATAAACCGTTGGACGCTTCTTCGTCGGCTGAATTATACGAGACCGTATTTGCATCCTCCGTACGTGGGGCATAGTAGTTTTACACTTGAACAAGCGTACCCGCGCTTTTTTCCATCCCTTTGTTCCTGCTTTCTTTATCAGTACGCACAAATCAAGAACACTTGTACTATTTACTAACGTAACAATCGGATGAAAGTTGAGGATACTGCGTGTGAATTTATGTTCGGGACGAAAGTTAAGTTTGCAGTTTACGATTTTCATGAATGTAGCTTAGTGTGAGAAGACTAGACTGTTTACTTTAGAATTTATTGAAATATTCAAACTTTATTAGCGCTAAAACTATCGGCCTTCAACGTCTATCTAAACGTGTCATACGTAGTTGATTAGCACGAAAGCGAAAGTAAGCACAGTGGTTTGTGGATTTACCTTTTGTCGCTAGTTACTATGCTCGATGGGGTAAAGGGGTTAATCACGTGTTTAGGGGTTGACGTGCATATATAGGTGACCTGTGTGATATCAATGATATCTATACATACGAGAGTCTATAGTATATCATGCATATCGTAGCGGGTGTAGCTGGACGCGTATATATGCAGCTGTTCCGTGCACGCAAATTATTACATTCCGCTTTGATAGGCCTCGAAAGCGGCATGGGTTAAGGATACGTTGCTTCAAAAGGAATCTCATCAAAATATCTACAGACTCTGATCGACATTCTGCTGGCCCAGTGGGTCCACCCCGATGCCTCTATCGAGTGTCTACCTAACAACGCATGCTGCTCGCAAACCTGTTCGCTCGAAAGATTGTGTTGATATAAATTAATAATTACATTGGCCGATGATGGCGCACTTAGGGGGAATTTTTTATAAGGACGAATTTTTCGAGAATTGTTAAAATTTCTAAGATATTCAGAGATATTCAAACAGATCTATTGATAATTTTGTGTGCTACACTAGATTAGCCGCGTAGTAGTGTGGGAGTATGTGCGTCTCGTAAAACAGAAGAATGCAACTGTTCCGTTGGTAGTGTGTTAAAGAAGATGGTGAGACAAAGAGAATGTCGAGACGCGTGCAAATATGTATCGACGAATATCTTGCAAATCGCATATTAAATAAATCTGAAACTATTTTGATATCAATTCTAAGTGTAATCTAAGTGTTCCTATACATTCATTTCGGCGATTAAGATCCACAATTCTCAACAAGATCGACGATAAGCCGAATACCAACTTTCGCAGACATTTGCACGAATTTAGAAATCATCAGAAACGGGTTTCGATGCTACAGGGTTAAGGAAGTTTGATATAAATTAATAATTACATTGGCCGATGATGGCGCACTTAGGGGGAATTTTTTATAAGGACGAATTTTTTCGAGAATTGTTAAAATTTCTAAGATATTCAGAGATATTCAAACAGATCTATTGATAATTTTGTGTGCTACACTAGATTAGCCGCGTAGTAGTGTGGGAGTATGTGCGTCTCGTAAAACAGAAGAATGCAACTGTTCCGTTGGTAGTGTGTTAAAGAAGATGTTGAGACAAAGAGAATGTCGAGACGCGTGCAAATATGTATCGACGAATATCTTGCAAATCGCATATTAAATAAATCTGAAACTATTTTGATATTAATTCTAAGTGTAATCTAAGTGTTCCTATACATTTATTTCGGCGATTAAGATCCACAATTCTCAACATGATCGACGATAAGCCGAATACCAACTTTCGCAGACATTTGCACGAATTTAGAAATCATCAGAAACGGGTTTCGATGCTACAGGGTTAAGGAAGTTTCGATCCATTAGGCTACGCAATCGTGAGTTACGCGGCTCACGATCGATTAAACTAGTCGCTGTAGGATCGATTACGAAGATGCAATTGCTGCAAAGTACTCTCGTTAACTCGTTACTGAGTTGCTCGTTTCCCCGACTGCTGTCACAAAATAGCAAGTGAGTCTCGCGTTCTGCACCGAAATCAAATTGGCAAGCGTTCGTAGCTTTCGATGATGTGCAATTTCGTTTTAAACTTCACGGAAAAATAACGAAAAGCGTAGCACATAAACATCAATCACGAAAAATTTCGGACGAGTTAAAAAATTATAAACGATATTCAGAATGTGGAAAAATGTTCTACGTCTAAATCGGTTATTGTCATTGTCTTCTTTTTCCTTTCTTCGGATGATCGAATTTATGGAAATCCAAAGAGGTGGCGTTTCTTTGACTGTTGCCAGTTAACGAGGCGGAGTCGTTATTACAGCGTAGAAGAGGCACGAGGCTCGTGATACCAGGAATCTCGAGGTTCGCGCTTTAAAGCTAACGAAGTTTCACCTCGTTAGCTTCTAGGGTTACCGCGAGCCCTTCCGCCACGCCAGACGTGGTTGATTAATTTTCTGGATAACGATCGGGCTCGCACGACGATTTTACGAGACGCTGCGAAAAAGGCACTTGTTGCGCCAAAATGAACGGGGAACCTTGGTTGACCTGCTGGTTACCTCGCTTAAATCTTTCCGAATCGAGAGTCTTTTAGTCTAACTTTCGTTATTCTCTTCGAACGTAGTATTAGTCGTCTATTTGTCGTAGTTGATGGACTGTAACTAAAGCGCAGATTTTTATTTATTTAATTTTAAGAAAGTAGAACCTCGGAATAGAAAATTCTTTTACTCCCCAAATATTACAAAAGACGGTATGCTTTGGATATTTTATATTCTTTTTCATATTACGTAGAGTATTCCATGCAGATTTGTACTTTCAAATTTCCTATAAATGCAAAAAAGAAAAGAACTGCGATAATCACTTACAATAATCACTGAACTAGAGATTCTCCAAAAATCGCGATCCATTATTAAATCGTCAATTTTACTGAAAAGTTTCATTAATGAAATTCACCGAAGGCGAAGAAATTATTTCAAAACGTTATTGAATAAAGATTAATGAAAAATGATTAATAAACAACGAATTTTCCAAGAGCGAACATCGGTTATGGAAAAAGCGATAAAATAAAGAAACAATGACGCAAAGCATGAAAAGAAAGTACGACTGGACGAAGGTGTATTGCTCGACATAATTTGTAAAGTCGTTCCAATTCACTTACAAATAAAAGCCAAATAATAGTGAGATCCTTTGAAATATTTTAACGTCGTTCTTCGTTTCACTGGTAAACAGTTTCAAAAGCCATTGAAAATCGTTTTAAACCGGCCTGTATAACGTTTCATGCTCGCTGAATTATTTGTATTTCATGTTAATCGAGTTAGCCGGCGATTGGAAAAATTCGAGGCCGAAAAATGAAAGCCTAAACGCTGGCGTCCCGCCGCGAAAACATCGCCGATTCGAGTGAATTTTATTATTTAACGCTGACTATCCAACCAATGAATAATAATCCGATACAGTTTCCCTGGTAATTGGTAAATGCAATCTCCAGTAACTCGCGTACACGCTCACAGCCGCCCCGTATCGTCTCGATTTCGTTCTAGAGGCACGTGTGTATCGTATATAGCGAGCTAGGCAAGAAAATTATGTATATAGCTCTACTAGAGCAAAAGTAAGCTTCCCAGCAGAGGTTAACGCGTTTGCTACGTTACCAGCGTTTCGTAAGTATTCGGACACTTTGGTCGATTTGCAATAACTGTGCACTCTAGAAATTTCTTAGTAGACCGAGAATATTTACGCAGTTTCATATTTTTCTGAACGTAACTAAGGAATCTAAATACAAACATTCTACCCCTTCTTGTCGATACACTTTCGTCCCTTATTATAACACGATAACTAGATTTAATCTTCGATCTTCCGACGAACAGCAAACAACGTTGCTGAAACAAGAACTTGCACGGTAAACCGGAAGAAAAATTCAATCTACCCAGCAGCGTACATATGTAGTTTTTATACATTGGCGTAACGTTAAACACAAAAAAATAAAGAAAAAAAGGGAAAGAGAGAAAAAACGACAAGATGAAACAATAAGAAGCAGCTTACACGTTCGTTTGGCTGCGCCAGGTGTACCTCATTAACCGAAACAACCTCCGCCAGGTTACCTAATGATACTTCGACTTAACTTCTCCCGTTGCTCTTAAACTCGCTGTTTCTTCATCCTCTTCTTTCGTACATTCCCACCCTTCCTAGCTAAGACCGGATGTCCTGCGTTCTCCTACCTCTCTCGAGTTCCATTTCCAACGAGCCGTCTCGGCTCTCGTCGGTAGCCGTTGTTCCGCGACTAATTACTTGAATTACAAAATCGTCTGCCACGAAGAACGACCATTATCGAGGACTATGATCGTCTACTAGCTTATATGAATATATTAAGACGCGTTTTGCTTTCGTCGATGGGGATCAGGCTTATTACGAACAGCTGAGAAAACATTTTGATTAAGTGCTTCAATTGGAAAATAGGGACGTAGTGATGTTATAGATATCGTTTCTTTTCAATTTATTAAAAGTTTTATTGAGATATGTATAATTTTGTGTGCCAGACTAGATTGGCCGCGGAGTAATGACACACGTATGTGAATACGAGTGTGTAGAAGTACGTGTGGCGCGGCGTCTCGAAAAACAGATGAATGTAACTGTTCCATTGGCAGTGTGGTATGGAAGATGATGAGACAAAGAAAGTGCTGAGACGCGTGCAAATGTATATCGACGAAGATCCTGGAAATCGTTTATTAAATAAATCTAAAACTATTTTAATATGAATTATAAGTGTAACCTTAGTGTTCCTTTACTTTTACTTCGATTCTTTTCTTTTTGTCACCCCTCAATATCCCCACTATCCACGCGTTTGTTAGAATTACGAATCTTAACTGCCGAAATAATGGTGTAGGAACACTAAATTTACAGTTAGAGTTTATATTAAAATATGAATATATTTATTTGGTAAACGACTTCAAAGATATTCATCCATATTAGACTCTTAACTGATTCTTAACCGACTGAACAGTTTACATTCGTCTGTTTTCGAGGCGGCACGTACACACACTCATATTCACATACATGTATCAATACTGCGCGGCTAATCTAGTCTAACACATAAAATTACACATATTTCAATAGTCTCGCAATTCTTATCTATTTTCCACGGATCCTTCTAACGCAAATATCCAAAATACTGAAACTCGGAATTCCTTTTATCCCAAAAAGCAGTAAGCGCTGCCCTCGCGTAAATTCAACCGCGAACCTCTTCCACCTGCAGCTGTCGTCCATTTAATCTCCCATAGCCATCCGCAGAACCGCGACCACGGCACGCCCGTAAACCATCGAACGAGCAGTTTCCCGCACAGATCTCTGTCCCCGTTTCAAACTACGTCGTAGATGTACCAAAGGCACGAAGGAATGCGTTTACACCTGTCATAAAATGCTAGCGTATCACCTTGACGTTTCTCATCACCCGTTCACATTTTCACGACCACCATAGAACTCGTCACATTCCTATCCTCCACAATTTTCTATTTTCGTTTATCTTCCAACTACTCAAACGAGAAGAAGAATTTTTTACGCGAAGATATTATCGTACGAGCCTCTCACAAGTCAAATCGATCAATTCCATGTTTATAAATTTGTCGAATTTCCTTATCCAGATACACGATCGAAGATCGCAGTTAAAAAAATTGCCACAAGCTACGTTTCTCGCCGTTTTTAGAAGAGTAATTTTAAAGTTCAATACGCCGTCGATCGATTGTCGTATCGAAACTATCTTTGATATTAAACTTGAATTTCGATAAAAATATAGAAAGATAGAAGACATTTTTCTATATAAAGAACAACACGTTTCTGTAGATAGAGAAAGTCACCGGTTGCTGGAAAAATTGCGTTATGGATCGTCAAGCTTCACGCAAGGAGACAGGCCGATTGGCTCCGTCGAAATAGCTGGTCCCTAAGGAGCGCTTCTTCCGGACGAAACTAGCCTTGGTCGACGTCACGTCAGCCTCGTTTCACGCTGTAACGAGAATGGATTCGAGAGATCGTTACTTCCTGTCGCGCCATTTTCCTATCGCGGGCCATTGAGCTCGTCCGGCTGCCGGCTCCACGCTGGCTCCTCGATCTTTCGATCATCTGAAGAAAGAGATACAGATAAAATAGACTAAAGAGATTTTTTTCAGTTTCTCTGTTACGACAATTTGCTTGGAGGAAGATCGTGGTAGATGGTGAAATTAAAAAGTCAAGGGATATTTTTTTCTAATAGAGTAGAACTTTTTTTTTTATGTAGAAACATCGACAGTGTTTAATTGTTATTTTAAATTCTGGTTAATGCTTGGAAGTGGATTATCGACATTTAGAATAGAATCGTTAGGATAAACCGAAATTAAGAGCTTAGGACAAACGTTGGCCGTGTTTAATCATCGCTTTAACGTTGCCGATTGTTAGGATATGAAATAGAATTGCTGGAAATGAATTAGAATGTAAAATGGAATTGTTAAAGCTCGAAATCCAAAGTAAATTTTTCACTTTGGTTAGAAATCTGTTTGTTTGGATTAAAATCTGAATTGAAATTTGTGATGGAGTTGTTAAACATGGATGATAGTTTAAAGCACAATTATTAAATCTGTTGATAGAATAGATGACGGTGATGTATAATTTTAATTTTTAATCCCTACTGACACTCACTCAGAGTACAGTCATTGGAATTTGGAATGGAATTATTAAAACAGGGTTAAAATTTGGGACACCGTTATTAAAGCTTGATTAAAATTTCAATTAAATTTAAAATTTGATTAAAATTTGGTGTAGAGTCGGTGAAAATTGATTAAAACTTCGAGTAGCGAAATTCAAATATGATCGAATTTGCGTTAAATTAGTCGAGATTTGATTAAAACTTAAAATTAAGTCATTAAAATTAAATCCACGATTCAAACAGAATTAACGAAATTTATCCATTATTGCAGCGTACAATGAAAATAATCTTTATTTTGTCCTAATTTTAAATATATTTTTTTATAGATTGTTGTTGAATTCTCCACTTTACTTGTATTTAGGAATGAAACTGTAGAAGGAGCAGAATTTTGTACGCCGATTCTCAGTTTGTAAATTGACGATTAATTTACGATATTAACTAACATAATAAGCTGTATATGTTCTGTATTAAATCAAAAATAGAACAGAGTTCCTCGGTGAAACGAGGCGTTTTCAACCACTTTATTGAATTTTTTCTACTCAAGAAAGGGAAGAGCTTTCCACTTAATACCTTCGAGTAAAGAAGTTAACTTATTCGAATCAGTCGACCTCAATTTGTCGTAAAAGAAGCACGAAGAAAGCTCACAGGGTGCTTCGGGGCACATCTTCCCATCTGTATCGAAGTAATTTTTTTAATTGAGGCAAACTACATTCACAGAAGACAATATAATTCAAATATTAGAAGGAACTCGAACGTAAAAATCGACGTTTCAAAGCGAAATAGTCGATGGCTCGAAAATTAAAACGTTCGGATGTACTGTTTCAAAAATTCGTGTGTTTAAAGTTAAGAAAAAGTTGAAACACTTAGAAGAGAAAGATAATAGATACTAAGATATTCGAACGTTTCGAATTTTATGGAAATTCTAAAGAAATATTGTAAAAATTCAAACTTCAAAGATAAAAGTTAAAGGTAAAAAAACGTCAAATATTTACAGGTTCGATGAAAGATACATTTAAAATTCTAAAAGTTTGGAACCAACATTTCAAAAATTCAAACATTCCGATGTCCACAGAATGATAGAAAAATACAAATATTTAAAAGTCGAGGAACGCAAATACATTCGAACGTTTGAAATTTTTTAAATTTCAAAAATTCCAACACTGAAACACTCGAAATTTCACGTTCCAATACAAAAAGAATTCAAACACTTTTACAAATTCTATCAAAGCGTAAAGCGTGATGCGACCAGAAGTATACGTACCTTAAATTACTATCGAATTCCTGTTTTATACTGTTAATATCAATACCGCACGTCTGTCCGCTCATTAGCATTAAAATTCAAGAACAGTTCTCGGTTTATCGAGAACATAGTTCGTTTCGTGGAAATACGAAATTGTTCGACGTTCGAACGACGAGGCAAAAAGGAGCAACCTGTTCTAGAGACGAAAACCGCGATTTAGCCGAAAGCGACGTCAACGTTTTTCGTTTTCGAACACGGCCACACATTATACGTAGATACGTAATTGCGATGGAATGAAATTATCGGGCGAACGCTTTTAACGTGCAACCGGCAACGAAGATAAGGGAACGGTGCAGCGTGATTAATGAAAAGCACCCTTAAGGAAAGCGCGGCTAAAATCCACGTAAGGGCGTCGATGCAATTACGTGGAGCTGTCATCTGCGAATAAATGTATTCCAGAGATATCGTTGTCCTGAGAATCCTGTAATTTATGCACAATTTACGTTGCTACCATTTACACGCTACAATTCCACTCTGTATTTCTACGAATACGTTTCATTTACGTTTCAATGTCAGGTATTTTTTAAGAGAATATTATTATGTAGAAGTTTAAAAAATTGCACCCACTAGTGTAGAGATTAGCTGTATAAATAGCTGTAAATTTTACTCAAATGTAATAATTGAATGTTTTAAAAAAAAAAAATAGTTTTTCATTTATTATTCTTTCTGTCGAAAGAATTTGTTGCGGAATTCGAAATAGTCAGTTTGTGAGTTGCAGAGTAATTTAATTCCGTGAATACAGAGGAGCTTTTGATGGTTGCCTTGGCTTTCGCGAGCTTTGGAATTTTTCTATAGTCGGAATAGTCATGTTTTAATTTTTACAATTTTCATTTCATTGACGAATCGAAATTTTATTGCAAGCAAAGCATTCGAACATTGCACTGGCTGTAAAAAATTGTTTCCTTTTAACAGAATGTTAGAAACTAGTTTTCTCGGTATCCGTTTCATCAAATTAACGTAATGGACTAAATAATAATCTGACAATGCGTCGAAGTTAACTGTTTAACAAATAATCAAGAGAAAGAAAGTAACGGCTCTCTCTTTGTTTTAAGAAACCAGTCGAAACTTTCCAATCTCTTAATTGAATAACGAAAGAACCTTTTCCAGTTCCAATCGCTATAAATGCACAAAACTTTGCTTTTTCTCCAAGAAACATTCACTGTCCGATCAATATCACTCCTTGTTATTTCCCATTAGCTTCGGAAAAAGAAAAACAGGACAAATAAAGTCAAATTAATTACAAATTACATTCCCGGATGTTTCCTTTCCTCTCCTGTTGAAAGTATTTATTTAACAATAAGCTTGAAGTTGAAAATTATTAATTATTAAATTATTAAATTAAATGTTATCTACGTATACGTGTGCCTTTTGCCAAAACGTGGATCTCTCGCCAAACTTCAACTTTACCTTTCTCCCAATTCTCCCAAGAATCAACTTTACTTTTGGTCAACTTTTCAATTTCATTAATGACTTATCTGATCTCATAAATGATTTACTTCCATGACTTTATTTATTCGAAGAAAATTACATAAATGGTAAGAAATTTCAAGGTAAATTAAAAAATATAGCGTTTGCTGTATCATCATATTTTCTGCCTTTCAACTGATTCAGTTGATTAATGGCTGATGGCTTATGACAGGCTCGTGTGTTGCTTCCTACCAGGAAAGAAGACTAAATACTACAATTTCATTAAATAATTATAACACTCTTGTGGCAGTAAAAAGCTCACTTTTAGGATGGCTTCTTGCACGGTTACACGGATACGTGGAAAGTAACAATTTTTTAAAAATGTCACATCTATCAACCCGACATACTCAACAATACGATATTTAACAATAACAAAAAACGAATTTGCGCAAGAGAAATCAACGTAAGACACCCTAACCATCCATCGCTTCGACGAAATCGAATAAAACCGGAGTCGGAACAAATTCACCAACAAAGGCCAATTTCCCCAACCCCGCGCCATCCATTCCAACCCACAAACTCGAATTTCACGAATCTAGCATAGAAGAAAAGACCCACGGAAGAAACGTCCGTGGTTATCCAAGATGATCAGAAGCCTCGTAATTCCACTTACCTTGGAGCGTGATCGGCGAAAAATAGGGTTGCAAAGGAAGCAGCCAACTCGACGGTTGAAACGAGAAAAACGAGCGGGGAATGCACGAGGAAGGCTGCGACGAGGAAACACTTTCGACGGCCACGTCGTCAAGTTTCCCGGTGCCAAATTTAAGGGTCAAAGGAAATGCAAAACGCGTTACCTCGACACCGAACGAACGGGTCTCGCCCCTTTTCAACCCTTCGCTATCGCACGAGAGAAACTCGCGCTTCGATATCCTCGTGTATGTTTGGTCGTTCTGCAGGTTATGCATATTGATGGCTTCTGACGTTTTACATGCTCTCCGCCACCTCTTCGTGCGTTTCAGACGGACGTTTCACCAGAGAGACGAACCGTGGGTGCGAGGGTTGGGTGCACGAATTTCCAACGAATTTGTCGCGCCAACTCCACAGCGAGTTCGTGTAATCTGTGAACGCGTGTCATCGGTGCATGGTCGAGTTTCTATTCTTTTTTTGTTTTTTTTTTTTGTTTGTTTGTTTGTTTGTCTGTTTGTTTTAAGTTCCTACTAGTAACATGCTAGTCGTGCACGGAGATTTAACAAGAATTAAGGGGTGGTTTTTTTTATTCCGAATGTTTTTTCAATGGCGGAGGAAGAGTTCAGGATGGTGATCGTGTTCGCGCTTGGTACTGTGGCACCATCGTTATTAATCCTTTGAAAGGATCCTTTTTAGCGAGATTTATATCGACAAGGGAACGTCTACAAGTTTGAAACGCAAGTTTTAACGAGACCTATGTACAATGTTCTTTCTGAAAAAATATCTCACGCGTATTTCGAACGGGTGAAAACAACCAGCAAAGTTGTAGCTACCAAAACATATTTGATGGAACATCTCGAACGCTATTTTATTATGTATGTGTTATGTAAATGTTATGTAAATGTGGAAACTCTGAAAAGAGCTGGTTTTGTTGCTTGTCGAAACTAAAGAATCGAATTCTGTTAGTTTATGATACACAACTCAGAACGCTGAATAAAATACAGAATATTATTTTAATCCTACGAAACTTCAAATTTAAGCGTAGGTTTTTCTTCGCTTCGGAGCTAAAAACAACGGCATTCGTAATGAAGCGCGACGTTGAATATTAATCGAAAAATAATTCATCGATTCTCGTAGAAAATAATTTTAATTCTATCAAACTCCTGGCTATTAAACTCGAAGTTGAAGCAAAGTTTCATATTTGGCTCGAAGCTAGAAAAATTGGCTTTTTAAACTTGGAACACGACAATTTAAGTGAATTCGAGCGAAACAATCGAGCTAGCGGTGTTTCCAAGCCTAGAGAGAAAAAAGTGAGTTATGTCGGTAAATGGACACGGTAACACGCGATCTGCGAATAAAACAAAGTACAGGCTACATGTAAAAGGAATTGAGAAGATAAGAATCAAGAGTTAAGCCGAGTAGGTAAGAGGAAAGAAGGTAGTTCGAACAAAAGTACCGAGATCGTGACGAAAATAAGGGAAACGGTGAACTGTGAAAGCATTACGGGAAAGAAGCAACGACTTAGGAACGAGAGAAAAATAGGTGAAGAGAAAGTTCGAAAAGTAGGAAGAAAGTGCGAAGCACGAAATAAGAAACACGATGTGATGCATATCGATGAGAGGAAAAGAGAAATATTAGTACAGTTATCGAAGACTAAGAAAGGATCTTGCAGAGGAAATTGATCCATCCGTTTTATGCAAATATTTCTTTGTTTTACTTACAAGATTTATTTTATGTAGTTTCGATTCGTATTATATTTTATGCTTTCATGATAAAAGTTGAGCTAAAATATAATTCGCGTAATTCTGGTTACTTTATGCAAGATACTTTTACAATATCATTTAATAAAATTTCACTGAACCTTAATAATATTACAATTGGAGAGAATGAGAAACGAAAATTCAAAAGAAAAATAATGCAAATGACAAAATTTTTAATTTGATAAAACTGTGGTTTAAATTAAACCTTAATTACATATATTACTTACAACGTGCAGATATGAAATCTTGTAACTTTTATTTTAAAATACAACGTTACAAAATAGATTACTGTATGCATATGTACATACCGGTAAAGATTTAGAGATTCACGACAAAAAATCTCTTTTACTATGTTAACGTTTTATCATACTGACAGATTTCTCTTTCTATTTTGTTATTAATTATCTCTTATATTATATTATTAATAGCATCGATAGAATTATTCGCATAAACAATTACGAACCTATACTTCTCATTAGAAAAAGGAATAAGAAACCTGCAACTTTTCCCTTTCGTAAAGTCGAAACTTTCTCTCCATTTTATCATTTTCAGACGCTAGAGGTGATCGATGGAAACTTCGACGCCGCATCAAGCAAACTTCTCTCCGTGGGTGCATCAAACGAGATGCCCCGCGTTCACGAGTATCACTCGATTCCGTCGAAACAACGGCTACGTTGGCACAAGGATGGGTTGGAATCAATTCAGATTCGAGAGTACATATTGAACTTGATCCGATGGAAAGCCATCTCGTCGAATATTTCGTCGAAAAGACTCTCGACGCCTGGCGGCGTAAGGCCGATATCCGACTTTTCTTTATAAATTTCCAGAGTCCTTCTTTCCATCAATCGCCAGGACAAACAACGAAAAAGAAATAAGTAGAACGAGATGAACAGGTGGAAAATAAAGACGAGAGAAGAAAATATTCGAAAGGAAAATATGTTAATGAAAACGTTTGAAATCTCTTTTGTGTCTACAGTGGCTCGCTAAAGTATTATTATACGCGAAGTATAAGCGTTATGCGACACGTTTTGAAATTTCATTAGTGTCGCAATGAGATACAATTATCATAATTATATCTTTGAAGTTTGAAACGGGAAAAAGGAAAGAAAAAATACGCATACGTGTGTAGGATTTACAAGATATTTATTGGCAGCATGTACTTTGCAAAAATTGCAAAAATATTCGAATAGACGATTAGCCACTATATCGATAAAAATCGATAGTTAATTAGAATATTCAAAATATCTCTCATACGCAAGTTTCATACAACTTTCCGAAACTCATCAATGGAAATGAGAAGAAAATGAAGCATGGGGAATATTAAAAATACGTGACCACGTGTTTCGAGGCAAGCAGCAGCAGGAAAATTGAAAAGCGAGACTATGGCGTTCGCGATTCTCATTCAGTCGCCACTTCGCGAACCCCATTGTCTCTCGGATGTATGCGAATATACGGGTAGACGCGCGGAAACAGAACGTCCGCGAATGCATATTCCGCGATTCTGATAACGATACCCGGTGCATCGTATAACGGGTGGTGAGCAAAGAGAAAGAGACGGAATTGTCGCAGAGGAACAGGGGCTTTCAAGGTGACGGGACAAAAGCTAGTCGTACGCGCGTCCCAATTATGTTCCCGAATGCGTTAATTGATATTTAGCTAACTGGTGGACAAGAAGAGGAGGGCAACTGCTCCTGCAGTGCAATTTAAACCGCTGCCGCCGGGCTCAGGACTTAATGTTCCAGAGCCTGGTGGAGCGGCGGATCGGCCTGGCAGCGGTGGCCGAGCCGCACAGTATTCCCGACGCTTCACGGGGCGCTGGGGACCTGAGTGGCTCGGTCGCCATATTCTGGACCGGGACTGCGGGAAGC